>JAULKM010101531.1:0-10132 GCA_032355605.1 Rubia tinctorum | reverse complement strand
TGTGTCTTGCGTGATTTATTTATTTACGTACTTGGTTAGGATTAAACCTACGTTGGAACATAGGGTTGATAGTTAAAATCTAAAAACGGTAAAACCAGTTTTTCAAAACTGAATGATTTGAGGTAACCCTTCTGCTTATAAACCATCACTTTTTTCTGGTTTGTTTGTAGTGTTTCTGATCATCGAGTCATCGGTATTGCGTTTTGCATATATAAATTATGAGTGATGAGGAAAACTATCCCTTCAATTTTCTGTAAGACGCTCGAGTTTAACTAATCAGAGAAAGTTCATTCAGAAGCCTTTTCTGTAGGTATATAGAAATGCAGCTACTAAACCATTATTGATGTCTTGTTTTTCAGGATAAGCATGTTTGGAACAACTGAAGACAGCGAATTGCTTAAATAAAAATCTCAGTGTCTCTATTTCTTCAATTACCAGCTTCTTTATATGACATTTTAGTTGCTGCTAACCGCAGTGACATAATTTCTCATTGGATCAGTGCAACGTGTTTTTATCGAAGACCAAGGGCTGATTGTTGTAGACGTTTATTTCAGTAACCTGAATATTTTTTGCCTGGTCAGTGGCCATGAAGCTCCAGATTAGTGCACAACATTCATAATATCTCCCCCACTTATTCTTTTTGTTATGCATTCAGGAAAATATATGGATCATGTCCTTTTTTCTAGGTCAATTCCTTGTCTGGATACTAAGCCAAATGTATGTTTCTTTACAATGCTGTATGCCTGTATCTGTGACCGATATATCTAAGTCGTGATTCTTGTCTATTGCTACTCATGTTTCACAAATATCGACTGGACCAAATTATGATTATTCTTCATCATTAGCGCGCTTTGCAATATTTACCCCCTCACATCTTTCTGATGCTTTCTACCTGAACTTGCACATAACTTACACCCTCACTTTTTGTTTTTACTGTTGCAGGAACCATTCTGAAAGACTAGTCTGAAAGCCAGCATGAGCGGACAGCGTCACAACCAGGAACTGCCACGAAGAACTGATAAGAAGAGACAGTTCAATTGAAATTTTGAGAGGTATGGCATCCAGCCTTGGCCAAAACAAATTTCATGATCACGTGGCAGATGGCGAATAATTTATCGGCTTTGATGAGTGATTTGGTGATTTTAATTTCAATATTGTATCCAAATGCTCTTGCTGAAATGACTTTTGGACTCCCTTGAGTCATGACCACTGCTTTAATCATTGCTCTTTTGCAACTTATATTTGGTCTCAGTTTGCAAGGATACAATAAATTCCTTTATGCAATCATGTTATGCTCACAGCCATTTGCAGTAAACTGTCAATTGCATCCTCCTGAACTTGATATGCTTGGAATTAATCGGCTTTGATGATTTAAATCATTGAGTGATTTCGGTTTCATTATTGTATGAAAATGCTCTTGCTGTGATGCTCTTGACAACTGCTTTAGTCATGCTCTTTTGAAACATTCATCTGGTCTCAGTGAAATGATTCTGTACATTCCTTCTTGCAAGCATGTTATGATCTGGGATAGTCAAGTGCTCATATACTTCTCACAGCCGTGCATGTGCAGAAAACTCTAAATCGCATCCTCCCTTACTTGATCTGCTAGTAAACATGAAAACCTTTTCGAAAGCACAAAATTGGGACAGTATTCTATCGCGGTGGAAACAGACAGCACAAGTGAACGAATGGAAACAACCTCCGCTACGAGTACACAGCCCGATACAAGACCAACCAGATCAAAGCTGCAGCAAGCTACGACATCAGTAAGGAAGACACATTTAATATGTGTTCTCTTTATCCTATAAATCACTTGATCAGAAACTTAAACATTAAAAGAATCGCCAACTCGGCTTTCTCATGAGGTAAGGCAACAAGTCCCCCTCTTTTGCTGGTATTGTAACTGTTCGAGTTAATGATACTGATCATACCCTCAGTACATCTATTAATACATAATAAGAACTGTGATGAGTTTTTCATACAGCAATAGCTGGAGTTTTCAAGCATTCAAGCAGAAAAATAAAACATGTCTTAGACAAGTTTTTCGGGACAGTTTGATCACTGTCAGTACACTTCCTTTAAAACTGAAAAATATATAATAATAAAAAACCCCTGATCTTCAAACTCAGCGAAATATGTGGACGGTGAAGGCCTGGTCCTCCTCGTACCACTCAAAAATGCATGCATTTCCCTGCTGCAGCTCATTTTCTCGGGCAAACCTCCGCCAACCACCACCGAACCTTGTCTGGTACTTCTTGACGTGGAGAGTCACCTTCCAATGCAATCCCTTCGGAGGAGGGAGCCTGAGGTAGACAGGCTCCCGGTTTCCACCAAACTGCTCGTGGAGGAATCGTTGCGGAATTTTCTGCCAAAACAAGAAACAAAACCATCAAAAATCAGCTAAAGGGCACTCAAGAATGAGAGGAAATCAACGTGATTATATGCTTGCTTACCACACCGGACGGAATGTCATACTCTGTCAGAACGTTGATGAAGAATGGGTATTCTGATCGAAAGGCACTTGCTCTCTCGGAAGCAGTGAGGGATCTGGGAGCGCGAGAGGGCCGAGAAGGTGCCCTAGATGTTCCGGCACCAGTACTCCGATCAGTGTGCCTCCGGACAGGGGTGGTGGCTTTGATGGGGTAGTTGATTTCAGTGGCGGTGGTGCCATCAAAAATTGTTACTCGGAATTGCAACTTCCCAACTGATTGGAAGACGACAAGATCATCCTGTTCAATAGTGTAGAACTTTCCAAAAAATTTCAAACCTCTGTGTAACCAAGCCTCTCCATCAGCACTCTTCACCAGCTCTACCCGCCATGCAGCTCCAGGCAAGTCAATCAAAGTTACGAACTCACCGTCCAATCTTTCAGCACATTTTCGCACGAATTTGGACGGAATTTCCTGTCAAAGTTAACATGCAAACATGTAACCGAAATTATAGTACTATATAAAATTCTTTAATAATTAACTTGTCGCACTTACGAGTCCCTCTTCGATAGGATGTCCAAGTAGAGTGTAAAATTGAGGGGCCTCTGGCTTGAAGATCTGATTCCCTCCCATGGGGTAGTTAATTTCCAGCGTTGACTTGCCAAATATTGTGACGCGAAACTGGGACTTTCCGACGGACTGGAAGAGCAAAATATAGCCCGACTTTAGGCCATAGAATTCTCCGAAATCTTTGAAACCTGCACGAAGGCATATCCGACCGTTGTCACTACGATCTAACTGTACCCGCCATGCAGTTCCTGCCGGGTCCACCAGCATCACGGATTCACCGTCCAACAAATCTGCACATTTCCTCTGAAACCTTGCCGGAATCGCCTGTCAACGGGGACAAATTAACTCTAACTGATATCATACGTACGAAAGTTGCACTGAAACGTAAAATAGTAGTTGCACTTACTATTTCTTGATCGATAGGGCTCTGGACGACCATGAAAAACATCGGTGGGTCCGGGCGGTGGAATCTCTTGAGCTGTCCGTCGGCCATCGTATACCGTTCGTCGTACGGAATCTGGTTGAAAAAACTAGCCAAAAAGGTTGCTTTGGATTTCAGGTGTTCAAAATTAAGGTAAAGAAAGCTGTGGAAAAATGTATATGGTCAGGAATTCCTTACCTGCAGCCAGCCGGATTGTTGAGGAATCGCACGCTCGGAGACGACCAAATTCTATGCTCTGCATTTAAACGAATTTTTTGTTTATATAATTAAGTGAACAACACTTGCATTATAAGATGATTACGAGTTCTTTATTTTTTTGGCAAAGTCTTGGGTTAACTTATAATTATAGAAAGGCAAAATATTTCCGTTGCAATATTAAAATTTTATTACGCAACGTACATTAGCTATAATTTTATAACTCGATTAATGCAACCCAAAATTTTTATCTTAATTTCTTCTAATTTGAATTTGGCAAAGTCTTGGGAAAGACGGTCTTTCCATAGGCTTATGGAAATACGGAGTTTAATTATAATAATAAAAGTTAAAAGGTATTTGTTCCAATATTAAAGTTTTATTATGCAACGTGTAGTGGTTATAAATTTTATAACCCGGTTCATACAGCCCAAAAATTTTATTTTAATTTCTTCTAATTTACACTTTAAACCTTGGTTTTTTCATAACTTATAGAAATACAGTCTTTCAAGAGACGGACTATCTTTTTTTGGGAAGAAAAAAAACTGACCCCGGATGCAAATTGGGGTGAAAATTAAACCTAAAAATATTTGGTCCTTTATTTTATTTTTCTTTTAAAAACGAATAAAGAGAGCCCTCTAATTTCCTTTATTTTTAATTTTTAACTCATACATAACAGAATAAAAATGGAAAACAAAAACAGAATGAAGAGAATGTATTTGTTGAATGCGTCCTCTAATTTCTGACTATTAAAATAAAATTAAAAATAGCAAATGTGTCCTCTAATATATTTATTTTTTAAATTTTGAACGTCCTATTTACTAGAATAAAAAAAAGGAATGAAGAGAATGTGTCCTCAATATTTTATTAGTTCAAAAAGTATTCTCCGATTCCTAGAATAAGTTTTATTTATTAAATATTCTATTTTCCTAGAATTATTGAATTTAAAAAATAAACGAGATGAATAGAGAAAAATGCCATAAGGTAAAGAGACATTTTCTAAGTAAAATCTTCAAAAAGATGGGCCCTTATTTACCTTGCCATGTCATAATAAAGAACATTTTCGCAGAGCATATATGACAAACAGTCATATAAGACAGGTTAATATATGCTCAAACCAATCAAATTTATATAATTGTCATTAGAGAATCATTAACCAATATTTTTTTTTTTTGCAGAGAATCAATAATCAAATCAAGAAAAAGCCCTGAAAATGAGTACTTGGGAGGAAATGAGAAAATAGATTTTCAATAGAAATCCCTCTCTTTCAATGACAAGCCGTCTGAAAATTAATTCAACTAATTTCGAGTGGTTTAACCTCTGTATTAGTGTTACATGTTTCTCAGGTATGAGATGATCATAATACACACCAACATTCAAATCAAACTTAATCTAACCCCTTTATACAAGTACACCATCAAAAACATCGTAGAATTGCATTATACAAATATAGAACATATAATTACATATTCAGAAAGATGTTATTATTCAACAACATAAATTCAATTCCTCAATTCATAATCATACACTCTTCAATTGTCATCGAGCAACCAAATCATACACTTACTAATTCACATACTAAAAGAACTTCAATGATTTCTCTTTCTCAATATAAAAATTGAACTCAATTAAAGCACACAATTCTAATGTTCTCATAGTCAATACAAACTCATACAAACCATATCGAATAATTACACAAAAACATGTAACATAAGTTCTCAAAAAAGGTAAATAGTGAATTGATTGCAATATAATTTCTGGAAATCACAAAAATTACCTTCTGACCACGGGTAAACTATCAGGCGACGCGTCTGGTTCACACATAGGACAACTGGCGGCGTGGGAGTTCCAAGCGCGGGATCACCTGCGACGCTAAAAGGAAGTCCAATCCGGAGAGAAACAACCTACAAACCCCAGCAAGCTTTAAACAACAATTTCAATAAACTAATTGTATATCTATGAAAATGGCGAAGAAGGAAGGCTGGGAGAGAGACGCACAACGTGAGCCCAATGAAGAAGGAAGAAGACAACGTTTTTCTGGAGAAGAACGGGTATGCCGACGGTTTTACGTTCGGCGACAGAAAATAGGGTTTTTATGTTCGACGACAAAAGGGTTCTCTGATTTGGGAACAAAAGAGGAACGAACACAAAAGAAGAGAATGCATTTACTAAATGCGTGCTCAATTATTTTTTTAATTAAATATCATTCCTCAATTTTTCCTTTTTTTGCTTTTTAAAATTAAATACAGCGTCCACGAATTTTTTTAAAAATAAAAATGACGAGGAAGCGAATATGTCCTTTATTTTTCAATTTTTTTAAAAGAAAATGGATAGTTCTAAGGACGCATTCCCTATTTGCATCTACAATCGCTTATCGTAGCACCACTTATAGAATTTTCTCAATTTTTACATGTGAAATCACTTTAGAATACTTTCTAATACTCGTGTTACTAAAAGTAGAACTACTAATAAGTGGAGACAACTAAATGTACGACTTTGCATACGCTGATAATGTTGCAATATCGGTTCAACATCAAATAAGAAAATATTTTTCAATTAAATTATTACTATAACATCAACAAAAAAATTAGTGAAAAAATCACACTTAATAATTTATATATGAATTGAAATTCTAAGTTTTCAATCAATTTATGTCTAATCACTATCAAATTAATCGTGTTATATAATTAAAATCAATATATATCTAAAATTAATAAAACAATCAAATAACTTAATTAAATAACATAATAAGTTAATTAAAAATGCATACCTCATTAAGAATTGAAATGTTCTAAATTGGGAGAAATGTGATTTGAGTTCCACGGCTAAATGCTCCTGTGCAAGAAAAAAATCGTTAAAATGGCCAAATTCTAATTCATCCTCCTCCTCAACCTTTAACAAATTCATCTCAAAAGCTAAGAACGAACTTCAAGGATTAAAATATGTACAAAGCTATTCTGTAGTTGAGTGATTGAGCGAGAAGTAGAGCCTCTCGGAATTGCACTTGCAGCTCCCGCGAGATGCGCCAGTGAACGACGGATGGGTGGATGCAGTGGCGAATTTAGAAAATAGATTTATTGGGGGAACGTTAATAATAGTTAATATATATTATAAAATAAAATATAGGGAAAATATATTAATGAAATTTTAATCACGGTATAAATAAAATTATTTTACAATATTTCTATAAAACAATAATATTTCGATAACGTTTGATAACTCTTTCTCCAAGAACTCAATAAGATATACTTTTTTCGACAAATACAACAAGACAATCATGGATTGAACTGAAAATTTTATTCCATTGCACATAATTAGTACATTATTAGGTGGTATATAATGTATATTTAGATTCCTTCTATCAATAATTTTCTTGCAAATTATCCCGAGAAAAATCAATTTAAACAAGAAGGGTACAAATGGAATCTTAAGTCAGGTAATCATGTGAGTATTTTGTTTTATGATGATGAATGAATAGAAGGATAACTTGCCAAACTTTTATATTTATAAACATAGAAAGAAAATCGTTTAGTTGTTGTAATAGAAGGTAAAGAGATTTCTTTAGAAAAAAAATACTTATATATATCAAGTGTAAAATTTATGATGTTTGAAATGGACAAGTGAAAAGTTATCCAATCAATAAATATATTCAATGTTGCTGAAAATTTACTTATAAATATTAGGAACAAATGTATAATTTAATTTTAAAATATAAAAAAATTGAAAGTATTAAGCATTAAAGGTGGGGTCACGTGTCCCCACCTTGGATCCACCAGTGGGTGGATGACGGATGGCGGTGCAATTGGACAGGGGAAGAGCAGAGGCGCTGATTGTGAGATGAGTTCCAAATAGCAGATGAGGGTTTGATTGAGTCAATCAATTTGGGGATTTTGGTGAATGACCCAATCGATTAGCTCAATTGGGTTTAACCCCAAATTTTATTTTTATTTTAAGAAATCAAAATGATGTGGTTACGCCAACATAAAACGACGTTGTTTTGTTTAGTGAAAATAAAAATAAAATTAAAAATTAACTCAATACTTAAACGATTGGGCTCCAAATGAATTTAAAAAGCTCATCATCTTCATCAGAACACCGAATGGAACAGGGGCCGCTGCAACAAAACCTAAGGGTGGTGGAAGCTATGGATTGTGATGGACATCTTTTCTTTGACTGCATGGGTACTTAATTTGTTCTTTAGCGTGTATAAAATGACACCCAAATTTTAATGAAATGCACCTTTTTAAAATATAAATACAAATAAAATGTGAGTATCTTTAAAAGACATAATAAAAAATATGACGGGGAATTGTAATTTAAAAATTGATACTATGTTGACTATTTCCTCTAATTTACATACTCCATATCAAGTAAATTTCAAAGTCAAAGTCACAATATGAATGTGAGTATCTTTATAAAGATGAAGTATCTAAATGCCTAATTACTATTTTTTTCAATTTGAATAGGCATGAGTATGAGTTTAGAACACGACTCAGATCTATAGGGTCCAGGCCTATTGATTAGGTATTGGTTTAAAAGTTTTGGATTCATCGAATCTAGTTTAATTCTGGGTCTAGATTTAAGAAAATAAACAAATATTACCCTAAGCATTTCCATCAATAATGGTTTTTAATGAAAAATTTTAGTGAGAATAAGTATTGCTCGCATGTTGCACAAATTTATACTTAGGTAATTGAGGCATACAAAGTGTACGCACCTTAATCACACGTATGCATTTATGCATAAGTAATCAATTTAATATTTTTATGCAAAATTATTAAAATTGGAATACAGTCTCTTACTATATTAACTGTATAACAAGTTTCATATTAAAAACTATAATTCAAAATAGTTTACGCTTTCTTTATTATCTAAACTTAGCAATTTTCATGCACGGTGATGCACAATATGTATAATATAATTTTATATAATTTAAAAATTAATTGTATAGCTGGAATTTCATACGTCCAAACAAGCAGGATAAAACATGCGAAGATTAGTTTTAGGCGACAATTTGATCACTGTTAAACATGCTAAGATTAAAATTCCCATCAATGTGCCTTTGAACAGGGGTGGTGGCTTTGATAGGGTAGTTTATTTCATTGGCAGTGTCATGAAAGATTGTAACTCAGAACCGCGACTTTTCAACTGATTTGAAGATTACGAAATCATTCTCTTCAATAGTAAAAAAGTCTCTGAATTCTTTCAAACTTGTATGTAGCCAAGCCTTTTCATTAGTGTTTTTCACCAGCTCTACAAGCCATGCAGCTCCAGGCAAGTCCATCAAAGTCACGAACTCATAATCGAATCTTTCAGCAATTTTTTGCACAAAAATGGACGGAATTTCATGTCAGTGTTAACATGCAAACATGTAACCGAAATTATACGAGTATATAAAATTTTGTAATAGTTAATTGTCACACTTCTGCATGAAATCACTCATTCTTTTTGCAATAATTTTAATATACTTAAATTTAAATTTGGCAATACATTGATAAATAATTTTCATCAAACTACAACCTTAAAAATCAATCCTCGAGTTTCAATGTTGGTAATCCAAAACAAACAAAACCTCAACTAATCGTTTGGCATGTTTATGGTTCAGAATACTGAAAATTTTCATCGCAAAAGACTCTCATTAAAACAAATCAAAAAGTTGTCTTTACGACGAATGTGTGCCAAAATCTCCTCAAATTCCAATTATTTATCTTCTTACATCATTTTTCTCTGCTACACAAAAGGTAGCAATCTCTTCTCCTCTCTTTTGTCTTGAAGTAATTATAATGTCTTCATTTTAGCTCAAAATACAGTAATTTTGGTACTAGTGTTATCTTTGTGTTAATTATGTGCTTGTACGTATTGTTAATGTGCTTGTGCATAAAATGTGCAAGGTTAGCCTTTTACTTTTTTTTATTTTAATTAAGTTGATATATTTTTCATGAAATAAAATAAAGTACGCAAAATAGTTACATGCATTTAAATTATTACTATAATTTTCTTTTAGTTTAGTTCAATTGTGTTTGATTCAATCCAGTTCATTTTTGTTCATCGCAGTTCGTACAGTTCAGTTTGGTTCACTCTGATTCAATTTTGTTCACTTTAGTCCATTTTGTCCAGTTCGAACAATTCAGTCAAGTTTCGTTCAACCTATTCCAGTTCAATTCAGTGCAGTTCAGTCCGCCTCATTCCAGTTTAATCTGGTTATTCCGATTCATTTCAATCCAGTGCAATTTAGTCCAGTTTTAGTCAAGTTCATTCCAGTCCAATTCAATCTAGTTCGATTCCATCCAGTGCAACTCATTTCAGTGTAATTCAATTCGTTCTTATCTGTTTCAACCCGATTTAATTCATTTAAATTCAATCCATCTGCATTTTACTCTCTATTGCATGTGCCATGCATTTTACTTTGTATCAAATGGACATGAAGAGTGCTTTTCTAAATGGAGTGGTGAATGAGGAAGTCTATGTAGAGCAGCCGAAGGGATTTGAAGATCCTCAT
>JAULKM010101530.1:0-10134 GCA_032355605.1 Rubia tinctorum | reverse complement strand
ATTTCAAGGGTTTCGAAAACTGTTCTTTTGGATAGTTCCAAACTGGAGAGACACTTGCTTATTCATACTGGGGAGAGAGTTTTTAAGGTAATGTCTCATTACCTCTGAAATTGGATTCTTCTTCTCTCTCATCGTCTAAAAATTCAGAAATTTTTAGTGCTCTATAGCTGTGTAATGGGTTTGTAGATTGCTTTTTTTGGTATTGTCATCATCTTCTGCAAATACAAAGTTTTTTTCTTGCTTTGTCGGTACTGATCATTTATCCATTTTTTATAGATATGATGTTAAACCTTAGTGTTTATGTAAAGTAAGATAGTATTGTTGAGTGCTCTTTCTTTCGTATTCTGATTTCAAACTTAGGTTTTGTTCTTTTAGTTAAAGGGTTCTTTATAAAACATGGTTCAATACTATATGAAATAAATGTTCATCGAGATGGAGCTTTCCAATGCAAAAACTGATCTTTTGCCAAGACGGTGCTGTAAATGTACTTGAGTGTTTGGTCCTGTTTTGCTGATGTTAAAGTCTCAAATATTCTCATAATTACACACATATTGGGAAAAAGGATTCTACATTAACTGACAAATCTGCTGCTATTTTTTGCCCATTTTTATCTATTTGCAAGATTGTGCAAGTTATGTGTAAATTTTGTGCGTGTTTTATCTATTTACTGAATCTGAGTTGGACAATAAGATATCCTGCTCCATGTACCTCAATATACAGTTATCTTGATTGGAGGTGCTACATAGGGGGGTTATGCCCCCCCAAAAAAAGTTCCATTCATAATCTAATAATTTTGGAATTACAACACTTTAGATGTACCATTTGATTTCAGTTAATACGATCTCTATTTTAAGGGGAAAAGAAGTTGAAAGTCTTGAGGAAACAGATGCCTGATAGTTATCTTTTCTATGTTATTTTTGTTTCTGACTCGAGGGGTCTGGAATCCAAGCTAATGGATTGATTGCAGTATTTCCGTAAGCTGTATTGGTTGGAGATGAAGATGAAATCATCAGGTGATTTTAAATCAAGATGAAGATGAAATCATATGTGACGGATGCACAAAACTATCGATCACGCCTCTTCTCCATACTACATATGTTGGCAATACTGCTACTTTCTTCTCCACACCAGTTGCGCTACATTGGGCACACATCGTACATGATTTTATCATAGAGATAGGCTGCTTTCTGAGGCAAAACTGTATTTCCCTAATAATCCATGGAAGGTTTTGAAATGCAACAGATGCAATTCATTCTATAATGGATACATATACAAGTGTACTCTGGGTGGGTTGAAAGTCCTGTGAAGGTTGCTCGACATCAGGTGGACTTCAGGTAAAGCTGCCTGTCTTTTTGGTGAATGACTTTGTAAATCTTTGATGAGGATTTTGTTCTTAATAAAACGTGCTTGCTTCTATTGGAGATTCCCCTTGACTTCTTTGATCTGTCAGCCTCTCAAACAACTCAAGTAATCTCGTGCTCTGACCAGAGATGTGCACTTGGAGCTCAAACTGATGATGGGCTATTATGGTAATCATCGGTGCGCGATTGCATCGGAAAATGTTGGTGGAAAGGTAACACTGGATATTATAACATTAAACTATGAACCAGTATTTTTATTATGTTAGAGAGTATATTCTTTTCCATTTTTTTCAAAAAATGATCAGGTTTTACTTTTGTTGGTATAGTTTATTTATGGTTGGATGTACTCAAATTTGGAAAATTCAATGTTTATACTGAGTGGAAATGAATATGAGCTGAACTTATTTTCTAAAAGTTGAACTAAATCCGAAGTGTTTCCCCTCATGATTAAATCTGAAGCTGGATCAAGTAGTCTCTTTTATGTTCTTCTGTGTTAATCTTTACTATTCGTCCAGAGTAAGGATCAGCTCTTCAAATTAACTGGTCCAATCCTGTCTAAGTTGCGATTTGATGTAGTTTTATTTTTACTTATAATGATAACAAAGCATTCTTTGATTGATAATAATTAATGCGGAATAGAACACTAACTTGGAATGGTGCACTTAAAGTTGCTCTCTTTAAAAAGTGGAAGTTATTTGTCACAAGATTGATTTATAGCACTCTTTGGTAGGAAATTGATTTTGTACTCATTATCCTGTTATATTGTGTTCTTTCAGAAACTTATGATGCACTTGATTCACGTGGAAACATCACACTCAAATGGGATATTATAAATTGGGCCCCTGATGGCTGTGTTGTAAGTAATATAAATCTCCCTAATTGTTATAAATTTGCATATTCAAGGATCTTGATGGTTCACTACATTGGAACGTTAACTGTATTGATAGATTGTGATGTTGGATTGGTCAGGTTGTGGTCACAATGTGCAACTCTCAACTTATATCACATAATGCAGTTTTCTTGCATCTAATTTGATTTTTCATGTCTATATGTTGTAGTTTTCTTGCATCTAAATTGATTTTTAATGTCTATATGTTGCAGTTTTCTTACACCTAAATTGATTGCTAAAGCTGGAGTTTCTTGCATTTGTTGCAGTTTCACGCTCATCTTGCAGTTTCCCACTAATGTCTATTTTCTGGAATCAGAGCTGTTAATCATGAAGGATACAAATGGATGAGGATGATTTGTCCTGGCTGAACCTGATTTACAGTTTTACAAGGCTGAAGTCTATTTCCGCAAATGCAGCTCATTTGGAATTTTTTTTGGCTCTAGTTGATGCTGCCTTCTTATTACAGGAAGGTTCTTCATACCTCATCTTTGTAAAAATACAAATCTTTCTTTGTCTGAGAATGACTTAGCATTATTTATGAATATCTTATTGCATATCTGCCCTGAGTTCGATTAACACAGGAATCATATCTAAATAGATATCTAAGTGTAGCACTGTAGATGGGGAAAACACTACTTGGATCGTAATGCCGATGTAATATTTGTTTGGGTTAGGGGAGCTGAATAAAACTCTCCCATCCACCTATGGTGGATATTCTGGGAAAAAAAAAAAGAAAGCCCCGAGTTGAACTTTGGGATGGTCTTGGACCAAGAAAGAGATATGGAGCTCAAACTACCCGGAAAAGAGAGTGCTCAAAATACAAAGGAAACGCACTGCACTGTTGCAAGATATTTTGGAATTCTCTTTACTGTAGTTGACCTTCTGCCAGGACACAATCAATGAATAGCATATTATTTCAGGGGAGGAGTGGTAAACTCATGGCAATATCTGGCAATTTTGGAGTCATTTTCATGGTAAATATTGATGGCTCAGCTTCATCAAATCATGAAACTTTGGTTTGTTGGTCCAACTCTAATGGACTGTACGACTTTGGTTTGTTTCAATGGACGCTAACTTTCTTACTACTCACATGAGAATACTAAAGATAAATAAATAAAAATAATCCAATGCTACTTCAATTTACATTTGGAAAATCACTTCTTTGCATTATATATATGCTCCATTTATTTTGGAATTGTTTCGTTTTATCCTTTATTTTCATTCTTTTGTTTTTTTCTCATTATTTATGTCAATTATTTTTTTACATTGTTTTTTGTGTGTATTATTTTAGGCAAAGTTTTGGGAAAAAATCGTCTTTCCATAAGCATATAAAAAGACAGGGTTGAATTAGAATTATAGAAAGGTAAAATGTTATAGTTGAAATATTAAAGATTTATTATGAAACACACAATATTTATGACCTAATTAATGCAAGTCAAATTTTTTATCTTGGTTTCTTTTAATTTGTATTTTAAACCATTGTCTTTCCATTACTTTTGAAAAGACCATCTTTCAAGAGATGAATTTGTTATTTTATAATCAATTTTGAAGAGCCCACATCTTGTTAGATGGTATTTCCATAAGTTATAGAAAGATCAAGGTTTAAACGGCAAATTCGAAGAAATTAAAATAAAAAATTTGAGTTGTATTAATCGAATCATAAACTTATAACTACTGCACGTTGCATAATAATTTTTTAATATTGTAACTAAAATCTTTTACTTTTTTATATAATTAAATTCAACCCCGTATTTCCAAATGTCCAATACTTTTCTAATTTTGAATAAGTAGTATATGTTCACCACATTTCCCCAAGAAAAGTTTTGTTTAGACATTAATGAATAAGAATATTTATATGACAATATCGTTTTGACCTATCCTTTTACAAAAGAATGATAATAGAGACATTGCAAATTTATAATGAAATAAAAAGTGAATGACGTGGAATAAATGAAAATATCAAATTACAATTATTTTTTAAATGGTGCAATTAACTGTGAATATATTTATCTTTTTATTAATGTCACATCAGTCAATATATGATTTCACTATATTTTCACTGTATTTATTATCAATACTATTTTAGAAAATCATCTATTCTTTTATCTATTTCCTTTTTGGTGAAATATTTCCATTTTCTAAT
The DNA here is from genome assembly GCA_032355605.1 of Rubia tinctorum. Classification (NCBI taxonomy): domain Eukaryota; kingdom Viridiplantae; phylum Streptophyta; class Magnoliopsida; order Gentianales; family Rubiaceae; genus Rubia; species Rubia tinctorum. The sequence goes on along the minus strand of JAULKM010101530.1, from coordinate 5,741 downwards.
CTAATTATCCCTCAACTTTATGTACATTTACTGAAAACATAATCTAATGTAATGATTTTGATTAATAATATATTAACCATTTTGAATTCACAAATACCAATTAATAAACAAAAAATTATTTATTCAAATAAAATAAATATATGGTGTAATTCAAATAATTTATAGAATTATAATTTATTATTCTCTTGTAACGTCTCCTAACATATGGTCTCTTATTAAGTTATGAAGTATATACCATTTTTTTACTTATACGTTGTATTACTTAAACTATACACTAACCTTTTAAAGTTAGTTAACATATATTTAAAATTATGTTTACTCCCTCTGTCTTATTTTAAACTGCAATAAATTATTCATTCAGTCAAATTTTTTAACTTTGACCATAAAATTGAATTGGTGTATAAGTATAAATATTATCGAGTGATGCCGTATTAGATTCATTATACTATATATATTTTAAAACTATCAAGTGATTCCTTATTAGGATTCATTATACCAGAATTAATTGTTGATTCATTATCACTATATTTTCTATAACGTAAAGTAGTATTGTACAACAGTTTTATAATATATAGTATTTTTTGTTTAAATATAAAATAATTAATGGATACCAACAAATATCGAGTTAATTTTTTTAATATTAAATATATTTAATATGGAAAAATCTTGGGAAATATCGTCTTTCAATAGGCATGTGAAAGACGTGGTTGAATTAAACTTTTTCAAAAGTAAAAGGTTTTAGTTGCAATATTAAAAATTTATTATGCAACCTGCAGTTGTTATAAGTTTATGACCCAATTAATGCAACTAAATATATATATTTATTTTAAATATAGCATTGTCTATAAAAAAATTTATAAATATTAAAAATATATTTTATAATATTTTATTTTCATCATAAATGCGTGCATCGCACGGGTGTTATCTAGTTATGTATAAACCACAAAAGAAAAGCATATAATTGTACTATGCGTGTTCACATGGTGGTTAAATCGCCATGAAATAGATTTTTTTCTCGGAGGATCTATTTTAAACTTCTTTCTATTAAAAGAAACCGCCGTCTTTTAAATTTGACATCCGAAATCAACGGTTTCGTGTTCAGAACATACATTAGAAGGCAATTGAAGTAATTTTTTGTGTGACCGCCTCTTAATAGTACCTTTAGTGCCCATTCTCCCACTAGTAATGGAGGAAGTTGACTTAATTATCTCGATGCCAAGATTGCAAAATTAATATGAAGATATTTGAACATTGCCTTTAAAACATATCTATTGATTCGATTTATTTGTATAATGCAGGGCTTCTGGCAAGTAGCAGCAATGCACCCTCCCCTAATTGGAAGAATATTCAGAGTCTAATATTACGCAGGAGAATGTGATTTCATATGGAGCATGTGTAAGAATCAATTACCAAGAACGACAAATCTTATCAAATAGAGATGCTCATCGGAGTCACATTGCCTCACTTGTACATCGGAGGATACATCATCTAAAAGAATAGAATACAACGCCCTTGATTTCTATATTGCTCAATCAAGTGGGTACTGTAATATAGGAACAAATTGTTACATGGAGAAATCTATGATCTCCATCCAACTCAATGTGTACAAAAAATCAAATGCACTTCTTAAAAATTTGTCACCATAAATGGATCTATAAGGGCAGCGGTGAAACTAGGGGGGCGAGCCGAGGCACCCCCAAACTCTGGTGACTGAGGGGTATATTTTAAACCCGCCCCTGTCCCGTTCCTCCTAGCCCAGCCCCGCTCCAACCCCGCCTCAGCCCCGTCCCTCATGAAAATGTGGTCTAGTTCCGCCACTGTATAAGGGAAACACCAAAACATATCTTAGTTTCCAACCCACAAGTAACGACACTATCGTTCAATGCGGCCACTGCTCCAAGTCGTACTTTTTTGAGCAAGTACATCACATAAATAGATAAAATATGGGCATGTGGGGAATCTATACAATTTCAGCAAACTTATATTGTGAAAATGACAAAGCAATTGCTCTCGCATTTATTTTAAATAATTGTATCCAAAATTGTTCATTCCCTAATATAATTATGGGTGATGCTTCATTAATCCATACTATCCAATAAATGAAAGATGGTTAGGGGCGAAAAATGGGTGGGCGGGTCGAATATGCGTCGGGTAATGTGTACTAAAAAAATATTGGTATGACCCATTTTATAACGGGTAAAAAATGGATCGGGTAAAAATGAGTTTGGTTAAAACCCGTCAATCCGCGGGTTGAAAATCACTCAACTCACGGGTTAAAATGGGTAAATCCGCGAGTTTCAACCCATATGAGTTAAAATATAAAACCCATATGGATTGACAAATATATTTGAGATTTTTCATGGTTTTTAAAATTCAATCTTCTTCAGAAAAAGCACCTACGACCTGCCAGTTTCTCATTTACATCACAACAAAATAATGAAGTATTGTTAACCGTTTTCTCCTTTGAATACCTTGAAGCACAAAAATTCAACCGGGGAAAACTGTAACGACAGGAAAGGGGCGGCACTGGGATTCCTCAGCGAGACAAAATGTTAATTGGTAACTTCCACAAGAGCCTAACTGGAAGATTGAATAGACGCTAGAAGCATGTGTTTCCTAATGCATTTATCACACCTTTTAGTAGCTTTTATATGGTTGATTGTTAGGTTTAAGTAGATTTACATTACAAGGGGTTTAGATAGTCATTGTTGGTTTCTTGTCTAAATCCCTCGTCTTGTAGATTATTTAGATCTAATGGATACTATTCCCTTTCGAGCATCTAGATCCCATGTTGTGAGTTTTATTGTAGATCGCTTGTAAGCACTCTGGAGTAGATTAGAGAAGGTCATTCGCAAGAATAGTAGAAGATATTTGAAGGTCATTCGCAAGTATGGTAGCAGATTGAAGGTCACGCGTTTAATCTTGGTAATAGATGGGATGCGCCAAAGAGAAAGATTTGAAGTCAGGGAAATAGAATACCGACGAGTCCCTTACCAACTAGATGGCCTCTGCGACTAATTCCTGGTGCGAGTTGTCCTTTTGCCCGACCCGTTCACCCTGAAGATCAAGACCTAGACCTCCAGTTCGTGGCTCGCAGCCAAATGCGCGGTCGCACAATCAGAAGTAAAATATTTTGACTTCAGTCTGCAGCCCGCAAGGAATTGCAAGGGTCGCGCTGCTCAGACAGCCAAGAACAACTTCTAGTCAACGGCGCACAAGGAATTGCATGGCCCACACGATCAGTTTGGCCGGGAACCGTCTCCAGTCCACGGCCCGCGTGCTATTGCGCGACCCATACCGACATGGTAGCTAGGTTTTCCCTTTGTTTTAGGCTTCTCTAAGGCCCATTTCCACCTACTTTATAAATAGCACTAGTCGACTAGGGTTTAGATAGCCTTCATTGGTTGTAAATTCTATTCCTAGTTCTTTAAGTAGGTAGGGAGAGAAATTCTCTTTCCATATTTCCTAGTTTATACCTATGACATTGAATCCAATGTTTGAATTTGGTTCAATCTCTATAGAGTAGTGTAATTATTTGAGGATTAATTTGTATTAATAACTAGGTAATAATTTTATGAGATTCTAAATCTTCCTATCTTTTATGTTTATGAATATTCATGTTTGACTTGTTCTTATCATTCTAATGTGATGCATCTTATATAGATTCTAAAGAAAAGTGCAAAAATAACTCTATAAGACTAAAAAAGTGCGGGAATGACCTGGTAAAATCTGAAAGTGCAGAAGTAACCCTAAGTTAAATTTAAAAGTGCAAAATTAACCCTAATTTTTTTGTAAAATAGTGCAATTATACCCGAATTGCACTATTTTGGCATTGACCAAACAAATTTAGGCATTGACCATTTATGAAAAGACAATAATACCCCTAATTCTAAAATAAAAAATGTGATGACAAAGATGCCACCAGCAGCTCCGCCACCACGCCACCATCTCCGCCTCTACGCCACCATCTCCGGCACTGCACCAACAGCTTCACCGCTCCATCACTCACCACCAGCAACCCTATCCCGCTCAGATCTGCCCCCAACCACCCTCGCCCCACCCAAATACACAACCATCCCGCCGAGATCCGCCACCAATCCCCGTCGCACCACCAGCTCTCCTCGGCGCTCTGTCTCTCCCCGCCACCTCCCAACATCCGCCTAAACCCTAGAACCCCAAAATTAGCTCCGTCGCTCCCCGCTTCCGTCCAACATCCTCCCTCGACCACCACCTTTGCCAAAACCCTAGAACCCCCAAAACAAGCTCTGTCTCTTCGGCGCACCTCAAGCCGTCATTCACCACTAGAAACCCTACCCTCGTCGCTCCGTTGCTCCGTCGCTCACCACCAAAAACCCTACCCCCACCCCTCCAGTGCCCACTACAGAGGCCCAACCCCGTCGCTCAGTCGCTGACCACCAGAAACCTCCCCGCCACCGCCCAACATCCGCTTAAACCTTAGAACCCCAAAACCAGCTCCGTCGCTCCCACCGTCATCTAAATCCTCCATCGCACACCACCTTTTCCTAAACCCTAGAACCTCCAAAACCAGCTCCGTCTCTTCGCCACTCCCCGCGTCGTTGCCCACCTCCAAAAACTTTACCCCGCTGTTCCGTTACTCTGTCGCCCACCACCATTAATCCTATCCCCACCGCTCTGGTGCTCAATACTAGAGGTCCTACCCTGTCGCTCCATCGCCCACTACTAGAAACCCCATCACTCCGTCGTTCCACCGCGGATTGGGCATTCAAGGCCACCTCCTCCGAACCAACGCCAGCTATGGTGAGTGTTCTTAGGACGCATGATCGGCGTTCAGAGAGTAAAACCATATCGGTTTTCAAATGAACAAGGGACGGAGAAGGGTTAAAAATGGCCTGGAGATATTTTCTGTTTTAAAAAAAATTAACTCAGGGGTATAATGATTGTTTCACCTATTTCCGGCCAATTTGGCGGTTGACATTTTGGTCAATGAAATCTAGGGTTATTTCTGCACTTTCAAATTTTACAAGGTCATTTATGTACTTTCGACCAAAACATAGGGTTAAAAACACACTTTTCTCTAGATTCCATGATGCACCGTAGTTTCATATGTGATATGTATCGTGCTTGGCTTCTTTGCTCCTTCAAAGTGTCAGGGTAGGCATGTTGTAGGTCTATGAGTATCGGCTTTGTGAGTGTATGCATATATGATTGTGAGTCCATTCCGATTGTTATAGCCTAACTTGACTGGATCGAACCCCGATAGATTCAGTATGATAGTTTGTAGCAACTAGGGTTGTTGTGTAGAAACCATCGTCACTTCAACCCTAGAGTCATCGTGAGATGGCGATTCCCTTACCTCTATAGGCCTAGGGAGAAGCGTCCATAGTGGAGTGCTCGGGATGTATTTCCTTACGGGGAAAAAGGAGCACTGTCCAGATTCCTTTGATCATTGACACACTTTCTCTAATTACGGAGGCAGTGTTGAAATAATCAAATGGGCTTAGGTGCCTTTGTATGCTGGACAATGGGAAGTGCAGACTCTCACCCGCACTATGTGACATATACATAAGATAGGTTTATATGTCTTATATGTGATATAATCTAGGATCAAAGTCATTTACCGGTCATGTTATGCAAATAACCCCAAGTATATTTTAATATAGTTGCATCTCTTGTTTTGCATACTTAGTAATTTGTAGATAAAGACCCCCCCCCCCCAAAAAAACCATGTTTGCGACACTAGCTATTCCCGACACATATCA
>JAULKM010101529.1:0-10134 GCA_032355605.1 Rubia tinctorum | reverse complement strand
TTAATATTGCAACAAAGACCTTTTACCTTTTATTATTATAATTAAACTCCGTCTTTCCATAAGGCTATGGAAAAACCGTCTTTCCCAAGACTTTGCCTTAATTCAAATAGATTTACCTAACAAAATAAATTTAAATGTGAAATTCAATCACACACCTATAATTATAATTATTGGATTGGATTGGATTGGATTGGATTGGATTGGATTGGATTTTATTTTATTTTTAAATTTCATTTACGGAATTATTTTCAATTTGTAAAATTTATTTTATTAACCATAGTTAAAAAAAACCATACACTTATTTTTAAAGAACGTAATTTTGATTTTTAAAAGAATCAAAATTTAATTTTTAACGAAAATAAGAATTTTTAAAGAAAATGTTTTCAATTTTTTAAATTTTTAAAAATAATTATTGGGGACACGTGCCGAATAAGAACGCGTCACGTGTCCATGCAGAATTTTAAAAATAAGTGGGCTGCATGTAGCACGTGGCCCAACCTCAGGGCTCAACGTGGTACATGTGGCCAAAGAAAATGGCCTAGGCTGACGCTCGGCCCATGGCCACTGAAGCTCTGTCCGACGTCAGAAATGGGACGGTTCCCATTTTGAAACCTGGTCCCGCAGGTTAGATTAATCCAACTCGCGTTCAGCCCTCCAGTGTGGGGGTTTTGCTCCCTGATTCCAATTTTTAATTCAAATCATTCTAAAATTCCCATTGTACATGCGCTTAGATAGCTGTACATTTGGGCCCACAAGGAGGAGTAATTCGTTTTTTATGTTCCTTTCTTTTGAATTGGAGAGCACGAAAGGCATGGTGATGGTGGTGGTAGCTTGAATCATCACTCGTGGGAGTGGGTGGGAGTGGCGGAGGCAGGGCAAGCCAGGGCATTTGCCCACCATTTTCTAAAAAAATTGTTTCATATATATTTTTAATTAGTTAAAATATAAATTTTAATCAATGTCTTACCATAATTTTAATTTCAAACCTATTATAATATCATCTTGCCTTTATCGCATTTCTTTAAATTATAAAATTATTTTAGATTTCAACATTATATTATTTATTATTAAATGTGTCCAGGTAAATAAAAATTACAAGGTGGAGGGAGGAGAAAATGAAGCCACCAAATCATGCTCTTTGTTGTTTCCAATGTGAAAGCATTAGTGTTGATTGTTGCATACTCCCCCCGTTTCACTGGAATTGGCATGGTAGCATTAATTGTTTGGATTTAAGTGAATGAAATGTGTGGATGAAATTGAATTTATAAAGGGAAAAGTAGAATGAGTGGATGAAATTGAATGAATCTTGCCATAAAAGTAAAGTTTGCAAAATTCACAAAAACAACCAAAAAAAGCAAGTGTGACACTTCCAATGAAACAGATGGAGTATCTAATTGGTGTGTTTTTGGATACCATTTCACTTTCTTCCTCTTCCTTCCTCTTTCTTAAGGATACATAAAGAGGTCCTCTTTTGCTAAAACCTAGTCGCATCCGCGTTGCCTCATTCCTTCTTATTCTTTAATTTTTCCTCATCTTCCCATTAGGCGAGATGGAGAACAACAATTTATTTTAATTTATATATTTGCTATTTAATAAGTGTGAGATTTATCTCCATGGATTAATTTTTTTCTTCAACTGATCGATTAGATCGTTGTGTTCATGATGATACCTTGAATTAGTTGTTCACGTTGATGTATTGTTCTCGATCTGTTTTTTCAAATCGTGTGTTCGTAATTTTATTTGTGGTTTTGTTTTTGAGTTTCCATTAATTTGGATAAGTCAGATGTGTGTTTTTCAAAGTGTTTACAGTTTGGACAACATAGATTGTGGTTGGATCAAGTGGTGTTACAATTGTAGAAGATCCTTGTTTGGCGCAGTGATATTGATGTGTGATACGCTCCTCTCTGCCAAGTGGTCATGATTTTCGCGGGAAGAAAGTTAATATCCCAAGGGTGATGTTACAGTTTTTATTGGATCTCTGATCTGTAATAGTACAGACGATCAGTCTGGTTGACATGTAATTTAGATATCCTTATAATATCTTAGTTATTGCTAGATGCTAGTTAGGTTGGATGTCAATTCCACTCATTGTAATCGTCGCTGGTCGTTTTTCCCAGCATCTTGGAATGATTTATTCTTTAAAAAAAGGATACATAAAGAGAGTTGAGAATACGTTCCACATGAATTATAACAAATCTAATCGATGTTTAAGGATGGTGTTTTACTTCTTTTTTCTAAAAGTTTCCTTGAAGGTTTAGAATATGACTGTCAATAGTTATAATAAGTTGCAATTGAAGTTTTACTTCAGTTTTTGAAACATCAATTTCAATAAATCAAGTTACTATCATCATTATTTATGAATATGATAGTGAGACAGATTTTGGCGAAAGTTGACTATGTAGACGTCAATAATAAGTATGATTTGATTCTATATACATTGGTTATATTGCTTGTGTTTAGTAGAAGGTGAAGTGAGGCCCAGTACAATAAATACTCTCCTTGCTTGTTTAAGAGTGATATTAACTGTTATTTACTATATATATAAAAAAATTAAGAATGTCACATTTTCTGCTATAATAATTAAGTCGTGTCGAGCCGCTTCTAATTACCAAATCTTGTTTGAATGCGCTGAATCTGCAAATCAATTTTTTCGTGGGAGACCATAGAAGAAACTCCAATGTCAAAGTTAAACTAAAAGTCTTTCATATAAATATCGAGAATTTAATGGATAAGCAATTAAATACCTTGATATTTTTAGATACCCCAGAGATCTCTCAATATGCACTTTCCATATAGTAATAATAATCTCACCTTCTTGTATTCAATGTACCATAATTATAATAATTTTATGTGAAAAAAAGTATGCTCCGAAAATAGAATCAAATTTGAGATACAGTATTATCTTTAATTGTTGGCTTTCGATCCAGCAGAAAATCTGATATGTCCTTGGTCTAGATGATGAATAGTAGTATGACCTTCTGTTAAAGAGGATATTTGCCGACTTATAGTCTTTTTTAACAATTTCATTAATTCAGTTCACCTAACTATATAAAAACGAGTGTTAAAATTAAAAATAGTGTCATTTTCAAAATAAAAATAAAAAGAGGAGTCCGTCTCATTAAAGACGGGTTTTCCATAAGCAATGAAAAGATCAAGGTTTAAATTGCAAATTAGAAAAAATGAAGATAAAAAAATTAACCTGCATTAATCGGATCGTAAACTTTATAACTACAACATGTTGCATAATAAATTTTTAATGTTGTAACTAATTTATATTTTTTTTATTATTCTAATTAAACTATACTTTACACAGATTTCCAAAACTTAGAATACATTTTTTTTCCAAAAAAAGAGAGGCTACATGAGGACTGATGAAGCATGAAACAAGACCCAGGAGATATTTTCCTTGACTCAATTTTTTTATGACATTGACCGATTTTTTTAAAAAAAAACCATGGACCCAATTTATACCTACACATCTTATCCAAACATTTCCCGGGTCATGGATGATTTTTTTAATATAAATACTCCCTCTATCCTATAATTATTGGACTATTTACTTTAAAAAAAAATTAAATTTGATAAATTTTAATCTTAAATATAAATTAATATATATACAATTAAAATATCATGAGATATCATTGGATTCATCTTTACATCTATTTTTCTAAATATCAAATTTTTATGAGAAATTTTTATATGTATGTAGAGATTTTAACGGTCAAACATGATCATTGAATACCGTAAAAAAGTAGATATACCAATAATCATGAGATGAGGGGAGTACATGTTAGAAAATTATAACAGAGAAAAACTCACAAAAAATATCAGATCGTAGACAGAAGGAAACATCAACATTAGTAATTTGTAGTATCTGAAACATCAATTTTTGTTGCAATGCAATCAATTTCTCACCCCTATCAAACAAAAAAAATGAAACAATGAGTATCAATAATTTATTCTCGTAGCTGTTGTGAGTCAAGATTCCTGTCTGACAGAGCAATATTATGAAATTAAAATGCATTGGCAATGCAATATTAGTATTTTTAAAATAATAATAATAATTGACCAACTTAACTGACTGGAAGCATAATTTTTTTAGTATTGCCTTCACCAGCAGTACACCCCATGTTTTTCTCAAAAGCATAATGCCTGGCATCTAGTTTTGTTCTTTTCATTTGGTACGTTCAACGTTACTCTTCTTCCTTAATTAATTAATATAATCCCCATTTCAACACTTAAATTATTAATTGATTAAAATGGCGACTATATCTTGTAAAATAATTTTAAACAATATTGGATTGATTCTTAGCTCGAGTCTATCAAATAAAAATACCCAGCTCCCAAAACCCATAAATGTGGCCTTGCCCTTCGGTTTCTGGCCTGGCCCTTAGGGTTCTTAAAAGGCAAGCTTGAAGAATGAATGAGTATCTATGCATGTCTGGATGAATTACTGGAAATCACAGAAAGTTCTAGTTCTGTTTAGGAATGATCATGGGTTTAGAACCCGACTCAGACCCATTGGGTTGGGTATGAGTTCAAAAAATCTAGATCCATCAGGTTCATGTCTAGGTATGAGTTTAGATTTTTAGATATGGGTCCGGGTCCGGGTTTAAAATACTAAGACCCGACCCAACTCAGTCCCAGACCCAACCCGTAGACCCATATAAGGTTAACTATATATAATTTTACCCAAATTTCTAAACTACTTTCATATTCTATTTATAACTTTATTTAAAATTCAACAAGTAATATATATTGTATATTTTGTTATCTTGAAAAATAATTCTAATACATATTGAAATTCAATTATTTTCCTTTTAGATAATATATATTTTATTTAATGATGAAAAACAATATTAGACCCATTTAGGACCCAAGACCCGTTTTGGACCCATTGGGTCTGGGTATGGGTCTAAAATTTTCAGACCCTACGGGTCCGGGTCGGGTCTGGGTCTAACTAAATTTTCTTAGCGTCGAGTTTGGGTTTTATTAGACTCGACCTAGACCCAACCCATGATAATCCCTACTTCTGTTCTTTCTATTTTTCAGTCGGTTACACTACAATCTATTGCTTCCAAATTCGAAATTAGTATGTTTAGCGATTCTTTCGTCAACCAACAATGCAATTATTAACCAATAATGTAAGACTCTCAACATGTCATTTGACGTGATTTTGTGATATATATATATATATATATTTTTGTATTGGGTTCATTTTTGGTCGGATCGATCCAATGAACGTATGTTCTCACTAATAGATCCGTGATCTTTTTTGTCCATATTTACAAAATAAATAATACCGTTGCATGCGGGAGGTGTTCACATTAGTAATTTACAAAGTGGTAATGAGTATATAAAATTATGGCTAAAATTCCATACTGTCAGTACACTTGAAAATGTATACTAGTACTGATTTTTTTATTAGTGTAATTTTTCTTTGACTGGGGCTAGAATTCCACCCTTGCCTCGCACGTTTTTACATTAGAAGACTCTTATACTCCCTCCGTTTTTCTTTTTATGACACTCTCGGTTTATGTGCTTGGATTTGGGTGAGAAAAATGAGTGGATGGAATTAAATGTAGAAAGTAAAAAGTAGAATGAGTGGATGAAATTGAAGAAATCTTTCCAAAAATAAAAAAAAGTGTCAAATAAAAGAAAACATCTATTTTATAATAAGTGTAACATAAATAACAAAACAGAAGGAAGATGATATTAGAGTGCAACGTGGACAGTAAACGTAAAAACCGGGTATTGTATGGGTGGTAAATTCGCATTTACCATGACTATTGACAAACGTTTGACTACTGAAGTGAATCTAAAAATGTGTCGAAAATAGTACTTATCACACTAGGTGGCCGCACACCAATATCTGTCATATTGTGTTGACAAAAATGGTCTCCGGCTGCCAAAGAAGAACAAGTTTGAAACGGCTGTGTGAAATTGGACTCCACTGATGGATTTATTTTGTCGCACTATCCTTTACTATTCACGTTCTCATGGAATGCTAGTTACTGCTCAATCCGTCCTGTATAATTTAACTTTTAAAATTAATTGCATTAATATTTAATTAAAGATACAGTATCTCTATTTAGTTTCTTAAAATATAATAACTTTAAAATATGTGTTATAACAAATTCAAAAATATATTACTTGATAATAATCTTGTATATGGAGTGTATAATAATAGAATAAAATGGTCAAAGTTGGATCAGTTGAACTCCAAAAGTCAAATTATATCATCTTTGCTGAGACGGAGGTAGTATGTCTCAACCTAAAGATTAATATTTAGAAAATGGACTAAACAAGATATCTAGCTAATCAGATTTTATATGATAGTATTATCATTCAATTAAAATTTATAAACAAAATTTGTTACACTGGATTTCTAAAAGTATGCATGTGCTTTAATTTTAATTTAGAATGGAGAAAGTATAAATAATGTGCTTTAATTTTAATTTAGAATGGAGAAAGTATAAATAAACAAAATAATTTATAAGGTGTGTTTGCAGGATTTATAAACTGCTTTACCTGCAACCTAAACAATTTAGGTGTTTGATAAATGATAAGCATAAAATAACAGGAGTAATGCATTGTTGGAGGGGAAAACATAACATAATCTTCCCCACTTATAAAATATATCCATTGTAATTATAAACACAATTATGAATAGAAGTAAATATTCGACTGTTGGTTCTAAATCAGACTGAATTGAATAAGCCAAATTACCATGAAATTGAAAAAGGTAACTTCTCAATTTCATTTGATAGATTTAGTGTTGTACAACTTGTACTCATAAGTAAAATTGAGAGAACAACTTTTAAAATTTTTTTCTCGAAAATAAGTTTTACTTTTTAAAATTTTACCAAACAAAACTGCTTAAATTATAATTAAAACATGTCATAAATTCCGTCAAACACACCCTAGATATTGGATGACATGTTCGGGCAAAACGGCTTCAACTTCTACATCTCAAAATAGTATGAAAGCGCACAAAAAGTATATAATTTTAATAACAAGTAAATACTTTATATAACCACCATGACCATATTGTGATCATAGACACAATAAAGTGCTGCCCATACTAATTAATAAGCCTCTTTATAACTTTTCCGAAACATTTTGTTGCAGCTGACTTGTTTGCCGTTGATGATATTTAGATCAGTGCTAATGTTTACATTAATATTGTCCATGGTAAGTGATGCATAATTTAAGCCTGAGTACAAGAGCAAGTACCGGAGCATACCCGTCGTGTTAAATTCTAATTATTTATAGAAATAATTGCTAAAATAATCCTGTTTTTTGACTGAAAATGTCCATGTAACCCTACAATTTGAGAAAATGCTAATATAACCCTGAACTTGGTTGACTTTTAAGTCAATGGATTTTTAGGCAGAATTTGGTGAAATTATGATTTTACCCTTATTTCAATAATGACTTTAATTACGTAGAAAAACAATCCGTAAAATTTGTATATTTAAATATATTTTTTTTCTATTTTATTATAAATTGTATACTTTAAATTTCAACAATTGATTATGGATATAGAGTATACTTTGTTGAGGATAACTAAAATTTGTGAAAAGTTCAATTTTAAAAATAAATGTTGTAACGGATCTAATAATATGTCACTAGATAATATTTATTTATATATCAATTTAATATTTTGGTCAAAATTAAGTTTTCTTTAACTAAATTGCAATTTCAAATGGACCAGAGGTAATTTTATAATAAATCTAACTACTTTATATCTCACGTAATAATAATAAGTAATATTATTATTTATATATTATACTCCCTCCGTTTATTTAGCAATGACACACTTATTAAAAGTGACTGTTTTTTTGTTGGCACCCCTGTAGTGGAGTCCATAAAGGAAAGGGACAACTTTAAATTTGACCATTTTATCCTCACACCCTTTCACAATTTACCTCAAATATGCCCCAATTTTCATACATTACAGTATTAACCCATGAGATAACCCAAGCCTAACATTAAACTTTCCCTCCTTATTTTTTGAACCGGTTAACCCATACCAACCCAGATTTGATCCACATTTGAATAATTACCTTCTTTCAACCCACCATATATAAAGAAGAGTAGACTAAGATATGAAAACCCTAATCGAAGAAAAAAAATTCCTCACGCCTCTTTGCCCTTACATTGCTCCGTTCTCAAACCCTCCGTCCATACCAGTCCCCAGCAACCTTGCTTAGCCCAGCCCTTCACCGCCTTTTATCTCGCCGGTCTCCTCCCAATCTCTGCCGCTAACTGTTGTGTCTTCGCCGCTCACCCCACTGTGTTAAAACTATCTCTCCCTACGATGACCAACCCAGAGCCCGCCGGTTCCGAAAATCGGCCGATAACTCTACTCGGTGAATCCTAACCCCCCGTTCAAATTTGAGTTCCATATCGACGACACCTACGTTGATGACACAGAATGACCTGCAGACGATGGTGTTTCCTCCATCTCAGCTGACGACGCCGGTCGGCTGCGGTGGAAATTATCGCCGGAATCACACGCGCCGGCATCCTAGGCGGAGATGGTACGGGTTAGATCCTTGGGGCCACGACGGGTTTCAAAAGCTTCTGACTCGAGGTCCAGCTTCAGTAGAACCAGGTGGGTCAGGTCTGGGTGTCGGGATTTCATGGATGCTGATGGGTGGCCCTGCATCGCCGACATGTACGAATTCGACGAGGAGGTAGAGTATGAACTAAACGACGATGCTTCATTTGGGATGCCACAACCGAAGAGGGAGATTCAACATAACGCCTCAGAATCACCTAAATTTGTCTACGACCTGAATGAGGTAACAATCGATTTGTCAGAGGTAAAAGTTTTCTGTTGCCTTTGTACATATTAAAATATGATTACAGTGTTACTGATCCAGTCACCCTTGTGATAGTAGCGTTAACCTATTATTATGTGAATCCAAGAGTTCATGTTGATTAGTTCCTATTTCGTGTTCCTTTCATTTTGATTGATTCAATTCAGTTGTTGGTTCTGGACTCCTTTCAGGTGCATCCATGTGTTCATAAGTTGCTATTAAGTCAGAACCGGAATGACGAATATGGAAAATTATCTCCTGCAACATTAATGCACATTTGGAAGGTTTGGTTTCCTCTGTAGGTATGGCATTCAAAACTGTTATTTTGGAAAACAAATTCGATGATGTGAGATGACAACTGAGGCAGGAAGAGCTAGTGCATTGGCATAGATTCTCCTGTTTGTTTGCATTTGCGCAGATGACAAGTTGAGTTCGTTAAACACTATACTCGCTATATTTATTTATTTATTTATGGCATCATCATTTTATGTGCTTAAATTTATGTGAAAGAATTGAGTAAATGAAATTGAATTTATAAAGTAAAATGGAGAATGAGATCTTGTTCTTTAGATCTTATCTAAACTGAACCAAACTATGTATGTTGAAAAATGGTAACAATATGACTAAATAAAATTAAATTTCACGGAACAAAACTGATTTGAACTTAATTGAACTAAATTGAAGTGCAGATAAATTCGTGATAATAGACCTAAATGGATGCAATTAAAAATCTTGTTAAAATAGAAAGTATGCTAATAAAAAAAATAAGAGCTAAGTGCTAAAATAACCAATGTTTTGATCGAAAGTGCCAATCTAACCCTGTAAAATATGAAAGTACATTCATAACCCTATCATTTACTCAAAAGTGTCCATCTAATCTTGAGAACCTTAATTTGGCTGGAATTATGTGAATGGACTATTATACCCCTGTTAAAAATAAAATAAAATATTAAAAATAGTTGAAAAACAATTATACCCTCAAATATATTAACCAAACAATCTCTCTTCTCATTTTCTCTTCTTCTTCTCAGATATGTTTTCCTTCAATTTCTCCCTTTCGCTTCTTCTCCGCCTTTCCCCCCACCCCCCGTTCACCTTCTTCTTAGATTTATTTTTCTATTTTCCCTTCTTCCTCTCACACGACTGCTCGCCATCGTTTCCTTCGGATGGGGCGATGGCGTGGGGAGGGGTGACGCGGTGGAGTAGGGCAGGTCGCACGGGATGCCGTCAGGTTAGGGTTTTGCAGGGTGGTGTTGGGGTGGGGTTGGCTAGGGAAGAGAGTAGTCGTCCGGGCGGCGTCGGGGCG
>JAULKM010101528.1:0-10134 GCA_032355605.1 Rubia tinctorum | reverse complement strand
GTCAGCCTGGAGAATTTGATAATCACAAAACAGCCCCAACTTAATTGCAATTAAGCCCTTGCCCACCAACGACCAAATAACCAAATGTTTCCCACATTATAGGTTCCATATAGATGAGATGGGAGACCTTAGCAGTTGTAGTACATTGGAAGTAGATAGTGAAACTCATGATGGTTGAGCCAAATCTCACAACTTGGCCTGAAGTCATGCAGTTGTATTGTACTATTACCATTGGGCCAAAGCCCAATATGAAGAAAAGATCTCCTATCTCCAATCTATCTTTGGAAACATATTCCTTCTCCAAATATATTTATGGAATGATGAATATATAATAATTCTATTATGACAAAGCACATATTCCCTACATGGAATGTACACATTTATCCCAAAGTAATTGAGAGAACTTTTGTGGATCAACCCCCTATAAATACCGTAGTATGCCTCTATTTATTGGGAGATCATCGCCATACATATCACAAATATATTTGTAAACACCGAATACTCCTAAATACAAATTATTAGAAAGAGGCAAATAAGGATCGTTCCAGAGAATAAGGAGGACTTAACTAAGTTTCTCACGTAGATAAAACACATACTCCCTTTGTCCCACTCTAAACTTCCTAATTTCTTTTTCCAAGTCTAAATTTCCAACTCTTATTTGAATTTAAAATTTAAATATTTAATTTAACAACTGCAAAAGTAAAAAATAGAGTATATTGTCCAAACTTAAGGACATGCCACCTGTCAGGAGACCTCCTCCTTGAGCGAACTCAAGATGAGAAGAGAGGCTCAACAAGTAAGGTTATGTAGGACTTGTTGTTCCAAACATTCTACCGAGTCTTGTTGTTGGTTGAGAGCGGAGCCCTACGAGGAGGAAAGAACTATTGGCTGCCAAAACCAAGGGTATCATGAGGAATGCTATGAAGATGTTAGAGTTGTTTTTTAAGGTTTTACCAAATTTGGATCAAATTTGAATGTTTTTGGATGGGAAATTGACTGGGTTTTGTCAATTTGTTCTCAATGTGCATGAGAGGAGTTTAGGACCAAATTTGGATGAATTTGGCCAAGAAATAGAAAGTTTTGAAGGATTATGAGGTGGGTTTGAGTTGTCTCATTTTATTGTATTATAATGTGCACATGTTCCACTTTGATTTGTTTTGTATGGAAAAAAATTCGAAGTTGAAAACCCAACAGGGCGGCTTAGGCAACATTGGGGGCTCGAATATGTCAAAACCCGAAGGGCGACCTATGCAAAAATGATAGGCTAAATGTGGTGAGATGTGATCCTAAACCAAAATTATGTGTGGTTAGGATGAAAACTCGAAAAAGGCTTCTTGGAAAAATGAGAGGAAAGAAAAAGAAATTTTCTGGACTTGTAACCATAAGGTTGAAAATGATACAAGGAGAATGCAGGTACCTAGCTTAACATAGATAGCCTTTAGGGGATTGGAACTTACCATGGGAACGAAGTAGTGGGATTAAATGCATGTGGCATTCTACTTCATTTGATATTTTTGTATTCTTAGATTTTGGTAGTTTGTTAATGATACTTTTGGGTAGAACCTCTCTTGGGTAAAGTCCCGCTTAGATTAGGCGGTAAGGTTATCTACGTGCTATCTATGTGGTAAGCAATTAGATAGAGACCCTTAAAATGCAAATAATAAGCAATGGTCTAATTGCTTTTTTCCAAGTCTTCAATTTAAGCGGTAAGCAATTAGGCATTTTATGTCTTTATTTATAATGCACAAATAATAATATTGAAATATACATTCTACCTATATACGATGCAAATCAATGAGACCTTAGGGGTACAGTATTATAATTGTGCTTCACTTGGTATATCATATCCCAAGGGTGCAATACAATATGTATCCCCTTAATTGTTAATAAATATACGTAGCTAAAAAAGCTTGATATACATTTAATCATTATCCTTAATTTTAGGATTTCAAAATTTCAACTTAAAATTATCAATACAGTAATCTTGTGTATCTCCAGAGTACCAAATAATTTTACCTTTAAAAATATATTAAAATGTTGATTTTTTTATTAAATGACATGATTTTTTTAGTATTAACTACTCCCTACATCCCAACAATTTTGGCCTACTTACTTTTTTATGGTGTTCAATGATCATGTTTGACCATCAACATCTTTAGTTACATGTAACAATTTCGCATAAAACTTTGATATTTGGAAAATATATGTTGAGATGAATTTAACAATATCTTACATGATATTTTATTATATATTAATAATAAATATTTAAGGTCAAAGTTTACCAAATTTAACTTAAAAAATAAATATGCCAAAACTGGTGGGACGGAGGAAATAGACAACTGAGCATTTTTTTTTGCTTTTTAGTTTTTTAAAATAAACTTGATATGATAGTTGCACTTTGTGCAACCTAAACCCAGATTCAAAATTGTTCAAAATTTGCAAGGCTTTTGGACTATTCTTCTCTTGTCTTATTCTTGGAAAATTTTCCTCTTATTATATACTCCATATGCTTACAATGCAAAAGAGGAATACTGTGAAAAACACAAAAAATTCTATCTGAACTGCAAACGTATCACATGGCAGGTAAACAAAATAGGATATATACCAATATAACCATATATACTTGAAATAAGTGTCAATATAACTCTCAGATAATTTTTAGTGCAGATATAACCCTACCTAATTGATATAAGTGCCAATATAACCCTCAAACCTCATTTTCGCCGGACCGCCGTCGGACGCCGCCAGACCGCTGGATTTTCACCGGATTTTCGCCGGACCACTGCCGGGTCACCGTCGGACCACCGCCGAACCACTCCTGGACCACTTATAGGGTTATATTGGCATTTACATCAACTAGGTAGGGTTATATCTACACTTTCAGTTATCAAAATGTTATATTGACACTTATGTCAAGTAAGTAAGGTTATAAAAGCACTTTTCTCAACAAAATACATCGAAAACAAACATTTTCTACATTGTTAAACAGAGGCATGAGTTTGAACCCTAGGTCATTTCTTCAAAGGCTGGTCATTTCTTCATCCGTTGCTAATGGTTTGGCCTTTGTGGCAAGCACATGAATTTCCTTATACCCTTCCCCATGGTGTTGCCATGTACAATCTGAAAGCACACACTTCTTATTTGTTCTCAAGAAACACCCCTATTTGAGGCAATGAAATCAATATGAAGTAATTGACGCTGGCCTGTCAACCAACCACCATCAGAATCTCTTCAGCAATACCTCTTCCCGAAAGATTCACATCTCTTCTACTTTCATCCTTTAACCGGTGAGCTTCCTCTCTAATACTCTTTTCCAAAAAAAATTATGCCTCTCTTTTGCACTGGCCTTGGTGGCATGTTAATAGAGAAATAATTGATTCATAATTAGGATAAAAAAGAATATCCTTTCTGATTGGTTTTGTATATATTATGTTCCATATTTGTTTAGCCTTTGTGTAACTTTTGTACTCACTATATATCAATACACTCATCCATAATTATTTTTGGGTTTTATATTATATCATGGTACTAGTCAGGTCTCTCTAAATATTCTCTGTATTTCTTGAAAATTACCAAAATTTTCCTCCAGTTTCCGATCTCGGCCATGCCCACCCGCCGTCTTCAATCGATTGTCGTCGCTTCCTGAGCTACCGTCGATTGCCTATCAGAATTCACTAAACGTCTCCTCCACGCGCCGTCCATGCGGAGCCGGTCTCTCGCTCACACGTTGCCGCATCATAGCCTCGCACCGTCGTTCAGATTGGTTGTCGTCTGCTGCAATCTTCTGTTGTCCGCTGATTTTTTTTTGCTCCAAAATCCACGCACGAAAGGTAGATCAGTCGTTCACTGTCATTCACAAGCTTCCAGTGTGTTTGGTGCGATTTGATTTTTCTGTTGTGTTTGGATCTTTCCTTCTTGTTCCTGATGACGTTAATTTTGCTTCCTTCGTTGATCAGTTGTATCACCATCAAACTTGATAGTTCCAATTACTCTCACTAGCTTACTCAAGTTTCTTCTGTTTTACATACTACTAAGTTAATTGGTTTTGTTGATGGATCTACGCCCTGCCTCGATCCTCCCACCGATTCAACATCTAAGGGATTCTCTAACAAGAATTCTGAAAGTGTTGCTGCTTATAATGCTTGGATTCAATCATATCACCTAGTCCAAGTAGCTCTTTTTCATCCCTCATTCCATATGCGATGCCAGTAGTTAATGGTATGATCACTGTTGCTCGGGTATGGGATGCTTTGGCCACTAAATATCATAACAATTCATGTGTGCGTCATCTTTATCTCTATGATCGCCTGTATGGCATTCGTCAGGATGGTCAATCTATTTAGGATTATTACTCTCTCTTTAAGGACATTTTTGATGAATTGCGTGTTATGAGTCACACTCATTCCGATGATGAAAATGTCATATTATTATGGCGTGGTTAAAATGACAAGTTTTCTCGGTTTTTGTCAGCTCAGATGATTAAAAAGTCCTCCTCCGGAGCTATTTACAATTGTGGCTGATGCTGAAACATAAGAGTATTCTCTCAAATCTCGTTCACCTTCTGCTTTTGGACCAGTACCTGCTGCATTTTTTTGCAACTCCACAGGCTTTCGAACAACCCGCCCAAGGCAGAGGAAGCCGCGACTACGGACGAGGCAAAGGCAGCCGAGACCGTCACCGAGGAAGGAGCGCTGACCGAGCACCAGCTCCAGGCGATGGCGGTCAATCATCGCATGGTGGCTATGGGGTTGGCACTTATGTGTTCCAGTGGTGTCATTGTCCTGGCCATTTTTCTAAATACTGTTACAAGCTCTCTCACGTATCTCGCGATGACATTGCCAATTCTGCAGATACAACTTAGTCACAGCAATTTCAGCAATATAATGTTGCTCCTGATTGGTACATGGATTCTAGAGCTACCAATCACATGACTGCTTCTGCATACTATCTGGATAGAGTCGCTTCCTATCATAGTAATCGTCATGTTTATTTTACCAATGATTCTTCTTTGAATATTTCCCACACTGGCAATTACCGATCCTCTTACTTTATCTTATGTCTTGGTTGTTCCGCATATTACCAAGAATTTATTATCCATCGCCAAGTTAACCCAGAATCAAAATGATGTTGTTTGTTTTGATGACAATTCTTTCACTATCCAGAATAAGGTTACTAAGGAGCTCGTGGGCCGAGGACATAGTGAGAGAGGTCTCTACATTTTAATTTATGATGGTGCTGCTTTAGTTTCTTTTGTTAATTTAAATAAAGCCAATGCCTCATTTGAGCTATGGCAGAGACGGTTAGGACATGTTGCTTTTTCTGTTATTTCATTTTTAAGTAGAATTGGTAGTTTGTCATTTACTAGTTTGTTGTCTAAGCCTCATTTGAGTTCTTCTTGTGAGATGGCTAAAGGCAAGCATCTAATTTTAATGATAATTTAAAACGAGCACCACACATACTTGATTTAGTTTATTGTGACCTTTGAGGATCCTCATTTATTGTCTCTCGCGCCGGGTACCTTTATTAAGTCATTTTTGTCGATGATTTTTCTCGATTGACTTGGTTATATCCTCTACGACAAAATTCTAATTTTGTAGAGGCTTATATGCAATTTGAAGCTCTTGTTGAAAACCAAATTTCTACCACCATTAAAGTCTTTCAGAGTGATTGTGGAACCGAGTTTTTGAATCATCATATGCGATCTCATTTTGCAACAAAGGGCATTCATCACCAGTTTTCTTGTCCTTACACTCCAGAGCAAAATGGTCGAACAGAGAGGAAGCATCGTCATATCACTGAGACAGGTCTGTCGATGCTCTTTCATTTTGGCCTTCATAATTCTTTTTGGTATGAGACATTTTCGACAGTAGTCTACACCATCAACAGACTGCCTACTCTAATTTTATTTGGTCAGTCCCCGCTCTCTGCTATTTTCGGTACTACTCCTGACTACTCAAACTTTCATCCATTAGGTTGTCAAGTTTTTTTGTATTTAAGGCTCTATGTTGCGCATAAATTAGAGCCTCGTAGTATGTCTTACATATTTTGGGGTTACAGTTCACAGTACAAAGGTTATCGTTGTCTTCATCCTCTTACGAAGAAGGAGTACATCACTCGCCATACTCGGTTTGATGAGATGTTTTCCACCTACCCACACTGGTACTGTCACTAATGTGTATTCACTGGATGTTTTTGCACTTTTGGAACCTTTGTTAGTCTCGTCGAAGGTATTTGAGTCATCTTCTTCAGCCGTACGTATAACATCTGAACATCATGTAATCATCCGATCTGACCGTGGCTTGGGCTTCCCTTCAAGAATGATCTTGAGCAAGAATGTCACCCATATTAATTATGGGTATTAGTTTCAAACAACAACCAAGAAAACACAAGAAACAGAGGATTACATGATGCATGATCAGTATACCCTTGACTGCAAGCTTAACAAGGCATTTGAAAAACTCAAAAATAAGGTTACAGCTCATAAGGGCCATCAATTGACAGGGCAGAGTATTCAACAAACTTCCAAACCTAGAACGGATGTCGAACCGACTTACAACAATTATGGAACAAGTTGCGTGCAGTCCAAAAGAATAGCATGAAAGTAAATAAGAAATTTAGGAATTTGTAACAAAACCAGTAAAGCAAAAAAAAAAAATCACTTTGAAAATAGATGGATGGACAACCATAATGGCCGGGAAATTCCATGAATATATTCAATCCCAATCAGCACAAGACGGGAGAAATTGAAAAGGAGAACGGTTGTTTTTGTGCAGGAGAAATTGGGAAAGAGAAAAGGCGACCGCCGACCGGCGCAAGAGGTGGCTGACTCTAAAGCTTGGATCAAAGCAAAATAAACCATCCAAAGATCACAGGCAAGGGCAAACTTTAAAATCTTTTTAAATTAACCCCACAATATATCAATCGCCACAGTCTGACGATGATAAAGCAAGTGATAATAACAATAAATAAGGGAAAACAATGGTGATACGCAGAGGTAGGAAGAGAACAGGATGAAGACGTGTTTCGGTGGCTTACCCAGAAATTGATAGCTCAAGCTTTGGTGAAAAGCGGTGAAGCGTCAATTTGATGCAATCGAAGAAATTAAACAAAAGAGGAAGGATCAAAAGCGACCGGCGTCCCATATAGTTGAAATTTCGCTGCTACTGGCGTAGAAGGTCAATCGCTTTGAAGAATTGATTGAAAAAGTAAGGGTGAGGAGTAAATTGAAACCCATGAATGACCGGTCACCGTTAACCGTTTCTATACCTAGAGTCGGCGTTAGTATAATTTTCCTATTGGAAGGAAGGCACGGGGGAGAAAGCAAGAAGGAGCGCGGAGTTGAAGGCGTGCCGGTTACCTAACCGAAACCCAACGAAAAAATTCACGCTTTTTCTATAGGTCTATATATATATAAAAATTTGAACGTCAACAAAACGACACGTTAGTTTGATCAATTATAGTTAAGATTTGGAAGACAAAGTTGAAAACAAAATTTCAGTGAGATAATTATTAATTGATAGGCGAGGGTGCACATTTTATTGAATCTTCCGGATTCATGTGTAGATTTGAAAGATAGAATGCATAGATGAGTCGGTAATAATTTGTGGAGTCATTTTCATAGACTTGGATATCTCTTCTGGAATCCATTCAACCGATGGTTACGAGAAAATGAAACTCGATAATACGCCTTTGCTTTGAGACTTGGTGCACAATTAGTTCCACCGATGGTCTCAAATTATTGCACGGAAATCAGCCTGCATGTGGTCACTATTATTGCTAGGTTTGTGAAGTTGATATTAGCCTCTCTCTTTTTGGTTTTTGTTGATTTGATAATTTTTTTTTCTAAATATATTTTTTATCCTGCATTTTTTTATTTAAAAAAAATCAACCATTCAAATATGCTGGAAAGAATGTCCAACGACATTACAAAAATTGGAGTTGACATCCAAACTAATTATCTTCTAGCAATAACTAATGAAATATATACAAATATAATCTTATATACTTCAGTAACTGCACATATAACCCCTAGATATTTTTTATTGCAAAAACAACCCTAACTACTTCATATAAGTGCAATATAACCCTAAAAATTATATTCTGGTATTGACTGACCATTTCCGGCCATTGACCGACCAGAAATGACCAAAATGTCCTTTCAACCTAATACAACATTTGAAAGATAAAAAAGCTCTTTGCTTATGCCACCTCACCGTTGTACTTCCACCACCTTTGCCGTCATGCCTCCGCCGCCTCCACCACCACCACCCCATTCCCGACCACCTCCACCACCCCCATTCCGGTCAAAATATATTTTATTAACATCTGAAATCTTCGTAGTTACTGTACGTGCTACACAATATCCATTACGTTGTCATTGCTGACAATGATGGCATGAAAAACGACAGTTAAACACAAAGCATACTCCTCAATCCCTTCTCTTCTTCTTCGTCAACTTGTAAACTGCAATTCTGCTGAATTCCTCTTTCTTTACTCCGGCAATCTATTCATTCATGGAACTAACAGCCCAAATACACTTTTGTACTTCTTGTAGTTCCCGTGGTCCCTATTTTTCAATCACTTAGTCAATTTTTTCCAACCACCAAAAAATTTGGTGGGGGAAGAAAAGAAAGGTGGGATTTTGTGTTTTTGGAAATTTCCATGTCTGGCCTTATCAAGAAATAACTGTTGCTAGTGACGGCGCCGAGGCTGGGGATGAAAAGGGTCCCAAGGAGCCCAAAAGGGTATCTGTGTTTAGGTTCGGAAGGGCTGGGAAGACTCCACAGCTGTTGCGAAGCAGATGAAGGAGGAGGAGGAAGGAGGAGGAGAAGGAGGAGGGTGGTTTGGTAAATTCAAGGTGTTGTTTTTTGTGTGAGAAGCAACCTCCGGCGTCGGATCATTCCTCATGCGAATCGCCGTGCAGTGATCCCAACAGTAAAGAATTCAGGTTGAGATTTTTTATTGAAAAGAAAGGGAAGGAGAAACGAAAGCAGGGTAGAAACGACGGAGAATGGAAGAAAGGGAAGGAGAAATGGTTTGGAAAACTAGGGGTAAATTTGTCTTTTTAACATAATTTGGCATCAAATTGCCGGAAAAGGTTATATTTGCACATACACTAGCTATCTAGGGTTATATTTGCACTTTAATTATCACAGGGTTATATTCGCACTTATGTGAATTATGTAGGGTTATATATGCACTTTCCAAGGATATCTAAAGTACATGTCAACCAGACTAACCATATGTACTATTACATAATAGAGATCCTATAAATCTGTAACATCGCCCTCGGGGATATTAACTCGCTTCCCGCGAAAATCATGACCACTTGGCAGAGAGGAGCGTGCCTCACATCAATATCACTATGGCAAACAAAGATTTTCAACAACTATAACATCACTTGAACAACCACACGATATATGTTGTTCAAACTGTAAATACCTTGAAAAACACATATCTAACATATCCAAATTAATGGAAACCCTGAGATAAAACACAAACATAATTACGAACACACCGTATGTACAAACAGATCGAGAATAATATATCTACGGGAATAATTAAATCGGGTCATCATCATGAACATAACGTCCTAATCGATCGGTTCGAATAACAAAACTAATGCGTGGAATAAATTCCACACTTATTCAATAACAGAAATATCAAATAAAATAAATTGTTGTTCCCCCATCTCCCTATGATAGGAAGATGGAGAAAATAAGATTGAAGAAAAAGGTGAGGATTTTTGGGTTTACAAGATTCAAGTTATCAAATGTATTGAAGGGCATTGTACTCTTAGTCATCTGAAACGGGATATTTATTTTGGTTAAGATCTTCCCATCAGTACTGAGTTATAACATATACTAGTATTATGAATGAAAATTCATAGTGAAACATTATAGTGAATGATGTGACATTAAAGAAAAAACTAATATATTCATGGTTCGTTGCACTTTCAAGGAAGGTGATTAGTGATTTGGTCTTTTTTATTAATGTCACATCATTCAATATGACGTTTCACTTACTCTTATAACCAGTGGCGGAGCCATTAAGGTATATTTTTAATTTTTTTAGTTAATTAATATATTATTTTTTATTAATGCCCTAGGATTTTTTTGAAAATTTAGACCCATT
>JAULKM010101527.1:0-10134 GCA_032355605.1 Rubia tinctorum | reverse complement strand
ATACCAAAGACTATGACACCGCAGAGTTTCTCCGAATTTAGGCCTATTAGTTTATCTAATTTTATCAATAAACTAATTGCTAAACTCTTAGCTGAAAGGTTGAAACCATTAATGAACAAAGTCATCTCGGAGGAACAATCTGCTTTCCTTTCGGGTAGAGATATCTCCGAAAATATTCTGCTTATGAAAGAGGCAATCAGGCTGCTAGATAGGAAGAATGAATCATTGAATCTAATTATAAAATTAGATATGATGAAAGCTTTTGACAGAGTTTCGTGGGCAACTTTAAATTCCTTGCTGTTAGCTTTTGGCTTCCATGGTAGCTTTGTAAAAATCATTTTAAATAATTTGAATGCCGCATGGTTTTCGGTTCTGATAAATGGAGCTCCTCAGGGTTTTTTCAAACCGACAAGAGGTTTAAAACAGGGTGATCCTATGTCTCCCTTTTTATTTAACATCTTGACTGAATTGTTAACTAGAAATCTGAGAAAACAGTTCCTAAATGGGAATTTACAGCTCTTTAAAATTCCAGGTAACTCAGATCAGATTACTCAACTATCTTTTACTGATGATACTATAATTTTTATAAGGAACTAAAAGAAGTCTGAAAAACATGATTACTTTTTTGGATATTTTTCAGAAAGCTTCTGGCCAAATGATTAACTATTCTAAGAGCTGCTACTATGCTGGGAAACTAAGTTTAAAAAAAAGAGGAGATAAGGTAAATAACTGGTATTAATCAGGGAACAATGCCCTTCTCTTACCTGGGTGTGACAATATATAAGGGTAGCAAACTGAATGCTCACTCTACGGAATTAATAGAAAAGATAGCAGGGAGAATAGAGAATTGGAAAAATGCATGGCTATCACAGGGGGGTAGGCTAATCCTAATCAATCATGTACTCTCTATAATCCCACAATACTGTTGGGCTGTGACTGCACCTACAACCCACAGTTTAAAAAATAAAATGCTTATTGAGTAATTTCTTTTGGGGGAAAACAGAGGTGGTTAAAAAAGACATTGGAAATCATGGCAAAGCCTATGTTACCCAAAACAGGAAAATGGAGTAAGGATTAGAGATATGGCTAACATAATGGATGCATACTCAACCAAGATTTGGTGGAAAATGCAGTTGAGCACCTCACCTTGGGCTAGATTCATGTGGTCTTTACCTGAGAGCTTTAGAACTTCAGATACATGGAAACGATATATGCATATAGATGCTTTTGCACAGGAAAACTCACAGGTGCAGCTGGGCAATGGAGAGGCAAATTTCTGGTTGGCAAACTGGACGGGACATGGTATGCTTATTGATTTTTGGCCTCCTCAAGTACAAGTCACCTTTCCTTATATTCAGGTTAAGGACTTTCAGGTATGTAAACCACACCTGCTACCTATTTTAAATGGGCATCTTACTGATATGATAATGGATCAGGTAAAGAAGCAATTATTTTTCACACAAGACAGAGATATTTTAATATGGAAACCTGATATCTCCGGTTGCTTCTCTTTTAAATCTGTATATAATGCATTAAGAAATAAAAGGGAACCGCTAGTAATGTTAAAAAAAAGGTTTGGAGTTCAATATTACCTAACAAAATATCCATATTCGCTTGGAAGATATTAAATAATGATTTGCCTTTTGATAACATCCTCATCAGAATGGGAATTAACTTAGCATCTAAATGTATCAAATGTGATAATGTTGATTCACTTTCCCATTTTTTAAACAATTGTGTGGTTGCTTCTCAGCCGTGGCTTAACTTCCATTCCATAATGGCTTTACCTATTCAGAATTTCCACTCTATTCATGATAGAATAGCATATTACTGGTCTCTAAACTGTTCTTCACCAGCAAAATTATCAATTCTTCAAAACTTTCCGGTGATAATGGTTTGGGAGCTTTGGAAGGCTAGAAATAATTTCATCTTCCAGAAACAAGATTTTAATACATGGATGGTGTGGAAAGCCTCCATTAATCATTCATATTTGTTGTACTCTGTTCATAAAATCCATACAAAAGTGAATGACCGAGGTTTGGTAAACTGTGGCTTGATACCTTCTTTTCTAAGAATTTTTAGTCCCTGCATTACATTAGTTAGATGGAAACAACCTGAATCAAGTCTGAAAGTGAATACCGATGCCTCTATCATACATCTTTCAACAGGTCTGGGATTTGTTGTGAGGAATTCAAGGGGATCTATGATATATGTTGCTTCTCTGATTTATTTAGGTCCCATAATGTCTATTCTACACGCTGAGTTGCTATCTGTTTTTGCAGGTATGTCTTGGGCACTAAATCAGAATCAACCAACAATCATAGAGACAGATTGTGCACAGCCGGTCATCATTCTAAGATCTGAGTCAATCGCACCGTGGCAGCTCACCCAACTGGTCAAAAAAATAAAATAAAAATGGAGAGGAGAGGAGTTTTCCACTTTAGTCACATAATGAGGGAAGGCAATCAGATTGCGGATCAACTCACTAGAAGAGCAGCAAGGACTAAAAATCCCATGAGGTGGAGCCAAATCATAGAGTCCAACAAGATCAACTTCTTGATTAGAAGAGACAACCTTTTTCCCTCACTTTCGGAAATTAAAGCATTGAATTAGAGGGTTTTGTTGAAGGTTCTAATATAGATAAGCATGCCAACGTTATGGGTTTTTAAAGATGTCTGGCCATAACAAATCTAACACAAGGTGGAGGATTTGGATATGGAAACACAGCTTTTTAACCACATAAAATTAAGTTGCCAGTTTATCTCTTCTTTTTTGTCTCAAATAGGAGGGTTCAAACTATTTTGGACCTTTTTTGTAAATCCCTTTTTTGGGAACTATTAATTGGTTGAGGGGATCCATAAAACACCCCTAAGTTAATTTTTTTTAATAAGAAGAAGCAGGAAAATTGATGATGGAACAATATGAAAAGAAGGAAGATAGCGGGGGAGGAAGCGGGAATGGGATGAAGGATCAAACGGATTCATTTTTTTAGAAATCAAAAGAGATTCATCATCAAGCCAAAACAACGTCGTTTAAGTAATAAGGTATGATAAAAATACCCTAATTGACAATAAAAATTAACCAAAATTAAAAGGTAACCACGAAAGAATATTTATTGTAGTTTGCTTTGGAATAACAAAAACATATTGAATCAATACCAGCATATGTCACTAGTCAAAGAATGGGCAATTAAAATCGGTTATATTGGACCATTAAAGGCGGTTATGAAGTGTTTTCTTTGGTCCCGCCTTTGATCGATTTTGATCGAAGGCGGTTCAAATAACAATCGATCAAGGGCGGTTCAAATAATCACCTAAGGTAGAGTCCGGATTAGGTTATGAACTTGGAAGTTGTTTTTGACGCCCAAAAAAAAAGCTGACGGAAACCAAATCGGTTCCCGGCAGCGCAAAAATAGATCCGAAAACTATATCAATATTGCACGACCAAACAACAACATCAACTGAAAAACATAATGGTTAAGCAACACAACAGTGGCAACACTGAACAGAACCTAATCTCCGTTGGCGACTAGGCGGTGACTCAGCATTGACTCGGCTGGGATTCAGCAGAAATATCAAGTGGCAAAGTCTTTCAGAAGAAAAGTCAATCTCCAGTGTCATACATCTATCACCGGCAGCATACGTCGGTCTACGGATGCATACGGCGATCTTCGGGGATGTACGTCAATCTCCAGTGGCGGAAATGAGCACAAGAGGATGCGACCGACGGAGGGAAGCACATGCGAGCGACGATGGATATTGAGTGGAAGGAACAGAAGGGTGAAGGGAATGTCAAGGGTAGGGGAGACGTGAAGGTGGTGGCAGAGTGAAGGAAGGCTGAGGGTGGTGGCAGCTGATGGAAGGAGCGGTGGATGGAAGGCTGGAGCGGTGGAGATCTAGGAAGGCAACGGTGGAATAAAATAGATGGAAGGTGTTGGATTGGAGAGAAAAGAGAAGTATCAGGGAGAAAACCCTAGGGGTGGGAGAAATAAAGTGGATTTTGCCAAAAAAAAGGCAGATTTGTCCCATTAAAGGAGGTTCTAGCACTTCCAAACTCAAAAGTGTTTCCAGGCCTTAATTAAAGGTTCTAAATGAAGAACCGACTTTAATCGACCTCCATTAAAGACAAAACTGCCTTTAATTAATTTGGAACCTCCTTTAAAATGAAAAACACGACCTAGGAAGCACTATCGCATGCAGAAGTCTTTTTTAGGCGGGTTTAAGCAAAATTTTCAAAATCGCCTTCCATTGTCGCCTTTAATGGAAGTTTCTCTACTAGTGTGTTTTTTAATTATTTAAATCCAAGCAAAATCACATATGTACTACTATTTAATTTAAATACAATATTTGTATTTAAATAATTACGAAGGCAAACAAATCAGGAAGTAAAAAGTGTTGAATACCTCGCCCAATTATTCCTTTTTTATTTTTTATTTTTTATTTTAAGGTGAATTCATTCCCTTAAATATGCATTAATATGAAATATTATCAGCAATTTGACCAATTAAAGATACTAAATAAACATATTGATTTTATATTGGACCAAAGGAGGACAAGCCTAACTTTTGGTCTATATAGTTAATTAATTCTATATGCAAGTAATTTAATAAAATATATTAAACTTTGAAATTTTCAGAGATGTTGAATCAAGTAAATAAAATGTAACTAGTGAAACCACATGTTATGCATAATATATATTTTTAAATTTAATTAATAATATAGAAAATTATATACAAATATTTTTAAACATTATCATGTGTGAATGGTATTGATTCGACACATTTTCCTTACATATATGAAAATTACGAGGATATCATAATTTTTAAATTAATCATAATTAGTGACTTAGAATAATATCTTATGTATATTTTAGGGAAACGTATCGATTCAATATCATTTACACTTGATGATATATTAAAATCTTCGCAAATGCTTTTTTTCAATTTATTTTACTTATTTCTTACTATTTTACTGTTACTATAATCTTTGTAACTCAAAATCTATATGGACAAAAAATTTAGGTACTAAAAGATTTCTATATAAACTCACTGAAAACATTCACAAATCCATTCCTTTTGATACATTCATTTTTTCCTCTCTAAATTTCCCCTCTGCAATGGTTCAAAAAAAGTAAAGCTTGTGTTCATTGAGCACAACGCAGAGAGGAAAGCCTCCTACAGGAACCGAATGAAAGGAATTGTGAAAAAAATCAAGGATCTGAGTACTCATTGTGGTGTAGAGGCATGTGCTATTTTCCATGGCCTGAGTCAAGAATAGCCACAAATATGGCTAGAGAAGCCTAGAGGTGTTAATGAAATCCTCAAGAAGTTCATGAAAATTCCAGCGACAAAGAGGATGGTGAATCAAGAAGGCGTTATGAACCAGATGATTGAGAAGCTGAACAAGCAACCCAAAAATAAATAAGCAGCAAAATCGAGAAATTGAGGTTGTAGATTTATTCAGGGTATTTTTTAAGGACTCTATAAAGCTTTACAACCTAAGCATTTCTAATGTTAAAGATGTATATGCAAATGTCGTCAACAAACTGGAAGAAATCAATATGAGGATAGATTTTCGGGGAAAACAAGCCCCTCCGTCCATGCTCTCGCTTGAGCCCGAGCCGGTGTCTGACCATCATGGTATAACTAGTGCAGTTGTTTATTGTGGTAAATCCGACTCTGATTAGTTAAGGATCAACTCATAAGGATATAATTGGATTAACTTAAACAACATTGTAGTGGTAATCTTTACAAATTTGGTTCATGTATGTCATCTCCTATGTCATGTTTTATTTAGGTCACTCGTTTGGTTAGTTTTTGAAATTTTATTGATCTAGATTGATTTTGTATTATGTTCCAAGGTTTAGAATATCAATTGTTTGTTTTGTGTTGTGTGTTTGTTGCTAATATAACGGTGGTAGGATTCCTTTATACTTTTGTGAGCAAATCTTTATAAAAATATACCCTTGGTGGCCAATAAATTTCAATGATCTCTTTCTTAGTATTTTGAATTCATGTTTACTTGAAAAGGCCAATCTTCTTGTATCATACTTTTATTTTGGAATGCATGATTTTATATGGTTGTGGCACATACTTTTACGTCGATAAGAGATGAAAAAATTACTAATATGATAAGAGATATGGATATATAAAACATTAAATTGTGTTAGTCAATCCTAAGAATAATTTTGAAAATTTGAGTAAATTGCATACACGTCGCATAACTCTGGATTTAGTTTGTAAGTTTGGTTCCATTGACCAAGTTCAATCATAATACCCAAAAAAATTCTCCTCATTCTAAGATGCCTCTTCAAATAAGGTATTGAAATAATTCAATCATAATACCCAACAACTTAGTGAAATTGTTCAAATAAGGTAGTGAAATAATTAGAGAAACAATACTGGTCATGAAAATATCCTTACAGTTACTACATAAATTTGATTAATAACTGTTTAACTTCCAACAAAATAGAAATTTGTTCAATCATCTAGCAGTATAATGACCTTGAAGACAATCGAGTCCCAATTTCTATAGCCTCGAAGAACAAGGTGATGGAGATGCCAAGATGACTACCACCATAAATGAAGACATTCCATGACTTGATTAAACATTCAAGGGTTATGTTCGGGATCCTCTAAGTAACATGGTTGGACCTATGACAAGGTTAAGTACAAAGCTTAGATATGTGACATTGAATGTTTTGATGGATAAACTTCATGATGAAGAACTCAAGAATAAATCGACTTGGGCTTGGATTAATTATTCAACCTTGTCGATTAACTGACGATATCGTGAAAAATACTATACTCTTTTTTTCCCACTGGGTTTTTAACGAGTTGGTGTGATCTTTGTAAACTATTGTAACATTATTTTTATTTCAGTTCAATAACTCGGACATGTGGGATTTTGAAGAATTAATATTTTCGACCCAACCCATTAGGGTTTTAAAAATATGGAATTTTATTCTGATTAAAATTAGATTTGGTAAGATTAGATAAAGTAATATTCTTCAAACTTACTTCTTGAAGAATTTGAAAATATTATCATGTATTTTAGGAATTCTAGTTAGATATGGTTTTAGCTTCTTAAATCTGTCATAAGTCGATTCAGTTTCCAATTGTAATTAGGGTTTATGACCGAAATCCGCCTTATAAAAAGTGGGGGTTGGCGGAGATTTTTATCACCTTTTATCAATCATATGTTCAGAATTTTTGATTTATACTCATTGCTTGCAAGCGTCTTCATTATTGCTTAATCCTGCAAGTTAACTAAGTATCAATAACCTTGTGAACTAATCCTACGGGCCAGTTAGTGAGCAAGCCGAAATTAAGAGTACCCCGAAAGCTAGACTCTTGAATTTTGTACTGCCAAATAGAGGATTTTGCGAAATTCCTTGATTTGGTCAAAGATTTAAATTACGCAATCCAGAGTTTTGACAAGAAAATTCATATCACGAGGCTACAGTGGAGTTTAATCGGAGGTGGGGGAACATCGATGGAGGGTGACGACGACGAGCAGAGGGAAAGGGTCGAGGCCTTCATTAGCGGCGAATGGCGAGGCGACGACGGGTACGGCGGGGCGATGGTGGCAACGATGGTGGGTACGACGCGACGATTGTGGGGACGACGGACATTGAATACAACGAAGTTCATTCGCCGCGAACGTTCATCTATGGGGTGTTGGGGTTAGGGTTTAAATCGGCGTCGAATGATCTCAGAGCCTTCTTTCCGGCGGTCTTGGTGTGGCGACGACTGTATTGAATTGGCAGGAGAGAAGGGGAAGGTCGTGGTTGAGCGGCGCTAGTGGTGAGCCGGGAGAGGGAGGAAGAGAGCGACGATGGGTGGCGGGGTGTCTATGGGCTGAGCGAGGAGAGGGTTGAATGTCTGTGGGTGGGGTGACGATGGGCTGAGAGGGGTGGGGTCTGACTTCTGACCGGTGGAGCGGCATCTTGAAGAAGAAGATCCTGGTAGTTTAGGTATTAAAATTTTAATTTCTTAGTCAAGGGTATTTTCATCATTTCATTTCTTGTCATTACCAGAATTCAGAGTGTCAACGTTGGAAAGAGAGACTTTGGGTATATCGACACAAATGTTCCGAAAGTTAGGGTTAGATTGGCACATACAATATAAAGTTAGGGTTAAATTAGCACTTTCTGAGATTGCAGGGTAATATTGACACTTTCATCCTAAAGTCAGGGTTATAAATGTAAATAACCCTTAATTTTATTATTTTTTACTTTACAAAACCCTAGAACGGCGCCCCCTTCTTCTTCCTCCTCTGAAATTTTTTCCCATCTTCTTTTCCCCATCTCCTCATCATGGGGAAATAGGGAAACAATAGTTTTTTTTCAATTGAAATACTTTTATTGTTTATGTTGTCGAATAAGTATGGATTTATTTTTATACATTAGTATTGTGTGTTCGACCATGATAGATTAGATAGATGTGTTTTTGATGATCATTTAATCTAATTGTTCATGTTAATGTATTTTGTCCGATATGTTTTACATATCTTAAGCTCGTGGTTTTGTTTTGTTTCTATATTAGGAGTTTCGTTCTTGATCTGTATTTTTCAAGGTGTTTACAATTTGGACAACATAGATCGTGTTTTGGATCTAGATCAAATGGTGTTACAGCTGTTGGAGAACCATGTTTGGCGTAGTGATATTAATGCTGGTACCCTCCTTTTCGCCAAATGGTTATGATTTTTGCGAAAGCGAGTTAATATCTTCGAGGGCGATGTTACAGTTTTTTATTGGATCACAGATCTGTAATAGTACAGACTATCAATCTGGTTGACATGTAATTTGAATATCCTTACTAGAGGCTAGTTAGATTGAATGTCAATTCCACTTATTGTAATCGCCGCTGAGTGTTTTTCCCAACATCTTGGAATGATCGATTTTTCAAAAAAAACATTAATTTTATTACTCTCCATTCCAGTTGAAATTGCACTGCAACCATTAGCGCGTTGTTCAAAAAATCTATTTAATTGTTAATATGTTTACCTATGTATAATAATGACTAATAAAAAGTTGATATTTAGAAACTACTTGTTATGGGAAATTGAACAATACCATATATAGTAATATTGTTGTTCATATATCTATTAAAATATGCAATCAAAGTTTGATAGATAGTATAAAAAATCAAGATTTCAATTTTTGTTGGGACATCGATTGTTATATCATAATTTTGTTGACATGTTTTTTGATAAGAATCTCATGATTTTATTTATGCATAATTTTAATATTAAATACCTACATAAATGAGATTATAATTACGAAACTATTTTCTTAAGCTATTTTTATAAATAATATAATATATAAATGATTACTCTTTGTTTCAAAAACTTTTAAATATAATAAAGGGCCATCTTAATTTAAGAAAAATCGTGAAAATTTCCTGTTAAATTCTAAATTCAATATTAAAAGAGAAACTTAATTAGTCAAAACAGATTTATCATCATTTTATAA
This sequence comes from Rubia tinctorum, assembly GCA_032355605.1. NCBI lineage: Eukaryota > Viridiplantae > Streptophyta > Magnoliopsida > Gentianales > Rubiaceae > Rubia > Rubia tinctorum. Next base: position 660 of record JAULKM010101527.1, on the reverse strand, counting down.
GGGTGTTGTTATATCACGTCTTGCATTTACTTACTTACATTCTAATACGTATGTATGTGTATAAAACAAATTTTAATTAAATAAATAAAATAAAATTTAATTTAGAAAAAAAAAGAAAATATATATTTTTAAGAAAATAAAATATGAATTCACTCTTCTCCTGCCGGCAGTCCGGTGCCACCGTCGGACCACCACTGCCCTGTAAACCCCACCTCGTAAAAAACTCCCCCTCCCCACCTTCATCCCCAACCTAATCCTTGCCGGGAACCACCTGTCCCCCGTCAAGTCCTCGCTGTCACCCCCATCTTCAGCTGGAAGTACTCGCAATTTACGATTGTCACCCCCATCGACAAAGACCCTCCCTCCCGATCCTCACCTTCATCCCCAACCACCCCCATCTTCAGCCCCTCTCGTCACCTCTGCTTCGCGTCGGATGGTTCTCGCGCGGTGGTAATGAGAATCGTGGTTCTCACCCATCCCCTCTCATCTCTAGCCCAGTCGTGCTCTCGAGCGGTGGTTCTCATCGGTTGAAACGAGAACTGAATGCGGTGGTTCGGCGACGAGAAGAAAGGAGAACCGAGAGAGAAGAACCGGGCGGGGCGAGGCGAGGCAACGAGACCCGGACCTGGTCGGGGAGATGAGATTCATGCAGGCAACGTC
>JAULKM010101526.1:0-10134 GCA_032355605.1 Rubia tinctorum | reverse complement strand
ATTGAATATAAAATAGGTAGCGCATCGGAACCGTGATGCGACCGCATCGCATAGCGCATCGCGCATTATTCTAATTCGGAGCCTTAGCGCATTTTAGCGCATCGCGCATTTTAAAACCAAGAGCATAGCATGAATAACCTTAAACATGGTGGTCACAAACCAGGGAGAGGAGCACAGGATCTCACATCCAATGTATACTGCTGGCAATATATTGTTCCTTGAGTGCATTGAGCTAGCAACAAGACAATTAGCAAGGTACCTAGACATATTTGTGAGATACTCGGGATAGAGAATAAAAGTTTGACAAATCAGCAATACAAGTGATCCCTAATACATTTCCTCAAGAAGAAGAATTTATTTGGTGTACGCTGAACATCCAAAACAAGGGGCTGAGAGATAAGTACCTAGGAATGGATATCTTGTGCCTCCAATGAAGGAAATATCTTATTAAAAAATTCACAGAAAAGTTTGATTCATGGAAGCATAAACTCCTAAGTTTAGGAGGAAGAATTACTTTGGCCGAGATTGTAATGTCTTCTATGCCTCTGTACCCATTAGGCATTTTAAAATGCCTTCTGAAACCTTGAAAAAGATTGATCGAATCATACCCAGGTTCATATGGAAAGGAGATTTGCAAGGGAGAGGATTGCAGTGGATGTCTTTGGAGAAAATGTGCCAATCAAATAAAGAGAGAGGGATAGGACTTTGCTCGGTTAAACAGATGAATAAGGATCTATTAGCAAAAGCATGCTTGGAGTATATTGTAGCAGAAAGATTCCCAGAGTTTTTAAGAGAAAATGCTGCAATATTAAGGATTTCTTAAAGGCCACTCCTAAACCATACCACAACTGGGAATGTAAATCTATTCTATGGGTAAATGACCTTATTGCACAACACACACGTTGGTAGCTCCGCAACGGTGAAAGCATCATCCTAAGAGAAATATGGATACCAGGATATGATATCACACGTAATCAGACAACAACAGAAATACATACTCATCTTAAGGTATCACATTTGATTGACCAACATAGACAATGGAGAGTTCCATTACTCAAAAAAATCTTCCCTCCCGACATGGCTGGGAAGATAACAAGTATACACATACCTCAGTATGAAAATGCTCAAGACACAATGAAATGGTGTCACACAAAAGATGGGTTGTATACAGTTAGGTCAGGCTATCATATTCAAGCTACATAGTCTTGGTCTATACCTTAAAGGAGTGGTAGTGAAAATTGGCCATTTATATGGAAACTGAGTTTGCCTAGAAGAATAATAGTGTGCACATAGAGGACATTACACAATAAAATTCCTAAAGGGGTACCGTATAATAACTGACCCATTTTGCAAAATCTGCTCAGCAGGCCAACCGGAATCATTGGAGCACCTACTACTTCAATGCCCCTCGGCTCAACAAGTCTAGAGGGCATCTCCACTTAGTTTTGATTTATCAATCGACCAGCTGATCCCTTATCCGCATGGTTTTGGGATTGGGCAAAATACGCACCTGATAAAGCTACATTCACTTTATCAGTGACCATCATTTGAAAAATCCGGAAAAGAAGAACCAGGAAGCTATTTGAGAATCAAGACAAGCTGCAACAAGTGGTGGTAAGCATGGCTATAGAAGACACAGAGCTAAAGCGAAGAAGTAGAGTGGTGGCAGACATCGAGGAGTTACATACCTTACCTTTAATTCTACATCGCAACACTGAGTATAAAGATCAGATCAACCCCCAAATACCAACCCTAAAAATTGATGGCCCAAATATCAACCCTAAAAATTAATGGGGCTTTCTGGACAACAACATGCCATGAACTCTATCCTACAATGTACAACATGGGGGAGAAACTAGCTAGCAACACTCTGCTATGAACTCACCGCTAATGGCATAATTAATAGATTGCTTCCTTGGACTACATCAAGCAGCTTAGGAAAGAATCACACTGCTGTATGTTCGATCAGATTGCCAAAATCTGGTCGACGTGCTAAAGGATAGGACCCGGGAATAACGATGGTAGATTGCTTAACTCACGGAGGACATTAATAGTGTTCAGGATAAATTTTTGGTTTTTTTAGCGTTTTAAGTTCCTAGGGAAATATTCCTCGTGGAACATGAAGGTGAAAACACACTTAAATACACCACTCTGTAGTTATGGGTTTTTAAATTAGGGCCAACGACTGGGAGGTCCATGGTCTTCTTTTCTTTAACACTTTTAGTCTCTCAACTGATAAAACTGTTGAGTTGTGGCCCTTTCTTTTGGTCAATCCATTAAAAGTGAAGTCAATACCGTTATTTTTTGATTTCTTAACAAAATGGAGGGTAAAAAAGTACTTTTCATATTTTATTTAATTACAACCTAGCCCTTACTCTTCTTTTCTTCTTCGAACCCCTACCACCTCCCCGCTCTGCCATTCCCGTTGGACCTCACTCTCCCGCTGATGATGTTCTGATCCCGCTGGTAAGGGGCAAGAGAGCGGCAATGGGGGAAGAAAGGGAAGGGAGAAGATGAAAAAATACTAAGGAAAATAGGAGAGGAAGAATAGGGAGAGGAAAAAATCACGAAGGTTATAAAAATAAGGCAGATTGAGAGGATGCACGACAGTTAAAACAAAAATCATTGTTGATAGTGGAAATTGCACGATGATTGAAACAATAATCATCGTAATAACTTGTGAGTACAGTTCCAATGTCAGAACTGGTGATGGACGATTTTAAACAATACGCCGTCATTTCGGTGCCCTTAATGCCATGTTTTTCATTGTGCAATATTTTTCTCCATAAACACACATTATTCATATTTTCTAATCTAGCAACAACTTCCATTCTAACATTGCTAGACTTCTCTGTTTTAATAACTTGCATTTTCTGTTATTTTCATACTAAAATTCTTGGATTTCTTTATTTACTTAAAATGGTTGGATTGTATCTATTTTCTGCAGTAAGCTTTTCATTTGATCAAGACTTTGGTTCTATAGGAATAGATAATGTTCTGACTAAGGGCGTGTTCTTTTCGTCTGATTTGATTTGAGTTGAACTGAACATAATCCAAATTTCATTCAATCAATTAACTGACGTGAAGTGAAGTAATAAAGTAAAAAACAATAGTTCTAAGAACATTACAAGAGAACACACCTATTACTTCGCCTAGTTTACCTTGGTTTTTTGCCTTTGGCAAAATAACCGAGGTAAAAGGTTCTTTTACCTTGGTTCCATTTTTTTCGAAGTAAAAAAATTTGTTTACCTCGGTTATAAAAAAACCGAGGAAAATAATATGTTTTTACCTTGGTTGTGTGGTAGCCGAAGTAAATGTTAATTTAATTCTAAGTAAATAGTTTAACCGAGGTAGGTACAACGTAGGTAACTTGTGTCTGTCCATGCAGTACTAGTCATTCATGAGATTGGTGACTTCGCATAACTATTCGGTTTGACCGAATGTCTCTCGACTTGGAGAAGCGACGTCGCTTCTGTCGGGATTTGTTAAGTATACGTTTCTACTTTGACCAAAGTCAATCATAATTCCCAAAATCTTCTTCCACATTCAAGGTGGCTTTACAAAATCCAATTCCTCATTGTTGATTGTGGGTAATGGGGATGTTGGTTGTGATTTAACTCTCCACTCAAGTAGCAAGTAAAGTATTTCATTCCTAAATTTGTATTTTCATCTTCAAATTTAGGTTCTCGGTTAGTTCAATATGAAAGGATGTGTTTAAGTATGGGTTGATTGAATGTAGGCATTGCATAATGAAGGTTTTCATTGAAACACATAAATATACATATACATATACATATACACACACACACACATATATATATGTTACTCTAATCAATATGCATAACTTTTAAATCCATGTATTTAATGAATGTAAGTCTATGTACTTGTTCCTAAGATATGATACTTAAGAAAGTGTACTTCTCTTGCTGTGATATGTAGAAATGTCCATCAATAAAATCCATTGTTTTGACAAAGATCGAAGAAGTGAGAAATATCAGTACTTTGTAACTACGTTCATTAAATATGCATTCGCGAATGCCACGATGGAGAATTTGTCATATGTTTATTGTCCCCACAAGAAATGCTGGAACACTTCTATTCATGAAGATGCTATTGGTTTGAAAGACGTGGATGATCATACTAGAAATGAAGTATGATCATCCCAAGAAGGATGACATGATGGATGAGTTGGTTAAGAAGATTGTTAAAAACTGCAGTGGCAACCCTAACAGACTTTTAGACTTGCACAGACATAATGCAACACTTATATACGATGGATGCCCTAAAGGAATGACAGTGTTGAAGGCTACGTTGCAGTTGTTAATGTGAAAGCTAAGTATTCCTATAGTGATGTTGCTTTCTCCGTTATATTGAAAGTGTTGAAAGACATGCTTCCGATTGGCAATAGAATAATGCAAATGGTAATTGAGACGAAGAAGGTACTATGTCTGATGAGCATGGATTATTAAAGGAATCACGATTGTCGGAATGATTGTAACTTGTATAGAGGCAATCTCTTGAATGCGGAGGTATGCCCGAAATGCAATGCTCCCAGGTTCAAATTGAAGGATGTAGAGGTTGATGGAGAAATTGGCAATAAGCGGATGAAGAAGGTTCTTATCAAGGTTGTATGGTATCTAACTGTTATTCCTCGGTTGTGATAACTATTTAATAATACCGATGATGCAAAAAATTTGAGTTGGCATGCAGATAGGACAGTGGTTGATCCTGAAGTCATTAGTCATCTGGCGGATGGTGATCGGTGGAAGAAGATAGATGCGTCATTTCTTGTGTTTGGGAAAGAGCCACGTAACTTGAGGCTTGGTTTATGCACGAAAGGAATAAACCCGTTCGGTAATATGAGAAGCAATCATAGTTTGTGGCCTGTGATGGTAGTAATTTACAACTTCCCCCATGGTTGTCCATGAAAAAAAGTACATTATGTTGTCTCTAATGATCTCCGGTCCTAAGAAATCGGAGAACGATATTGATGTGTTCATATCCCCTTGGTGGATAACCTTAAGAAGCTGTGGAATCCGAGCATGAGCACGTATAATGGTTTTTGGAAGGGGTCGTTTGATTTTAAAGCCTTGTTGTTCTGCACTGTTAACAACTTTCCTGCATATGGAAACTTGTTTGGACATTCAGTTAAGGGTCATAAGGCTTTCCCCGTTTGTTTTCCAGGAACGAAATATTTTCAGTTGAGGCATGGAAGCAAGATAGTGTATCTTGGGCACCAGAAATGGCTTCCAACAACTCATTCCTCCACGCACAGAATCTAATGGAAAGGTTGAGTTGGCGCCTTTCCTCCCATATTAATAGGTGCGTTAATCTCTAACATATTGGGTAATTTTTTAAATGACTTTGGCAAGAGGAAGAGGAAACCGAAGGTTGCCGGTAGTTGGAAGAAACGTTCCTTTTTTTAAAACTACCGTATCGGGAGACCCTTGATGTGCGACACTGTTTGGACGTGATGCATATTGAAAATAATGTATGTGATAGTTTGGTTGGTACTTTGATGAATATACCTGGTAAGACAAAAGATAGAGTGAAGTCAAGGAAAGATATGGTTGAAATGAGAATTAGACCAGAATTGGCTCCCGGGGATCGGGGATCGAAGACGTAATTGCCCGATGCATGTTATATGCATTTAAAATGTAAGAAAGAGTTGATATGTTCCAGCCTAAAAGGTATGATTTTCCCGACGAGCTACTCTTCTAGGGTTGCAATATAGTATCCAATGAGGGATTGAGATTGGGTAATATGAAATTGCACAATTCACATTTTTTAATTCAATAATTTCTCCCTGTTGTGATCAAATCCATCTTGACAACTCATATCAAAATGTGTATTACCCGGTTGTGTTGCTTCTTAAGGCAATATGCTATAAGGAGATTAGGCGTCGAAAATTGGAGGAACTGTAGGGGGAAATAGAAGTTGTGTTATGCGAGTTAGAGATATATTTCCCTCCCTTATTCTTTGACATCATGGTACACTTGTTGCTTCACATTGTATGGGAGATATTGATATTTGCTCCTCTTTATCTTCGATGGATGTATCTCTTCGAGAGGTATATGAAGATATTCAAAGGTTATTTGAAAAATCAATATCACCCGGATGTTAGTATTGTGTAGAAGCATGTGACCGAGGAGGTGGTAGAATACTGTATGGAATTCATGAATAATCAAGAGTCGGTTGGAGTACCAAAACCGCGCCATGGTGGCAAAGTAGGTGGCAAAGGTTTGCAGAAAGGAAGAACTGTGTTATTAACCCTTGACGAGTTGATAAAAGCACACCTATATGTTTTGTGGAATTCAGATGTGGTTCGCCTATACGTGGATATGTACATGGCGAGTATTAAAGAGTGTCATCCGGGTTGGTCAGATAAGCAAGTACTTTCTGAACACAATCACACCATCATTTATTGATTACGCCATACACTAGTCGGTGACAGTCACAGTGACACCTTGAATTGGTTAATCTTCATGCCTTCTGCAACTGCGATTTCTTTCATGGGCTATGACATAAATGGGTTTACCTTCTCAACCCTTGAGTAGGACACAAACACATACACCATTACACATAACGGTGGCATTAGCATTATTGGGGAAGCTTTTACATGTAAGCAGCATGAAGGATAAGAATCCCTTGTTTGGGAACATGTGTTACTATGGCGTGATTGAGGAAATATGAGAACTCTTCTACTCAATTTTCCGGGTACCACTTTTTAAATGCAAGTGGGTTGATAACAATGCTGGTGTATCGATGGACGACCTAGGCTTCACAGTCATCGATTTGACCCGGACTCATTCGACTGGTGATCCTTACATCCTTGCTTCCCAGGCTACACAGGTGTTTTATGTGGCTGATCCTTGTGATTCTAGCAAATCAGTGGTCATTCATGGTAAAAGTCCATTTGTGGGAGATTGATGTCCATCTTCAATGTCCGACACTATCCCACACACTCCACCCAACATGATTACTATTGGTCAGGAGGAGGTATTTTGGGTGGGGCTAGCTTTGAGGAGAGACCACAAAGAAGACATGTGGATTGAGAGGTACCCCAAATCAAAGAAGTGGAATAAAAAAACATAGGTCGGGTCTAGATATCATTTTAAATAACCTTGTTGAATGTTTATCGGACTACCCTTGTTGTACTGTAATTGGGTTTTCCAAAGTCTATCCTCAATATCCCATAAAAAGGCATTGATTATACGGTCAAACTTATAAATTGACATCGCAAACACGTCAGTGGACAAATTGGTGCAGACGACATGCGATATGTGACTTCGCAAAGGTCAGGTTGCATAATGAAAATTGAATAGGATGCTGATAAAACAGAGATGTCAACATCGCACTAGTAGTTGGTGCTAGATTCGGTCTGATAGAATTGGTCACGACTACGTTGCAGCTTCTTATCGGTCAAAGTAAGTGTCTAAATCAGCTTAAATCAATTAATTCATGCGATGTTGTTATCATGTCGGTAGCCCTTATGTATAACCGATCTTATGATGTGCGACTGTAGTGCGACGTCGCATATGTTTAGTTTTCCTTTGAAATCTTCACTTCAAAACCTATTCAACGAAACATGGAATGATCCATCTAAGGGTCTCATTCCAAGTTCACATCCGCCAAACACCTATTTTCTATTTTACTAAAACCATTAACAAATACTAACATAGAAACCATATCACAAACAATAACATAGAATCCATAAAACATGAATCCTAACATAGAATCCAAATCACATCATGCCATGTTACAAAAGGGACCAAATTCATAGTGCATTCAAATCAATAAAAAAATACTAATACAAGGTCATCAATTGAGGGGTGACAAGGGAGGGTTGAAATCATCATCTTCTGATGAATTTCCATAGTCGGATGCCTGTTTCAAATGCCTCCTTGCATCTTCATCCGACTCAGTCTTAATCTCATCACCGCTAGATTCTGTGTTGTCTTCATTGTCAGCTAGCCCCTCGTCCATATCCCCTGGTACCCTTACTTCATACACCGAGATCTCTTCTTCTTCTCCTGATCCCTCTTCATGATTGAGGTCTAATTCATGATCATCTCTATCCATGATGGGGTTCACAAGAGGTGCGTTGATAACACCGACCAACATTGCCTTCTGGTCCGCCAAATCTGTCACCACCTGGCTCACTTGGCGTTTCCTTCAATTCGCAAGAGCCTTTATTTCTACCAAGTCCCTCATAATTATGGCCATGCAATGCGCTTCATTCCTTTATTGTGAAAAATTAAAGGATTTTTAATGTAATAAAAAGGTTAGAATTTAAAATAATAAATAACTGGAATAAGATGGAAATAAATAGAATTTCGTACCCGATCGTGGGACAAGAGTGAGGGCTTGAGGATGCGTTGCTGCATATGTCGATGGATTACCTTCGGGATCGGGATTGGTAGGCACTTCAAGATTGCCCTTGGGGATGTTGCGATCGAACCACGTCTCTGCCTCCCAGTGCCAGTGCTCCTTATCGAAGTAGTTCCGATCATAGTACCTCGGCTAGATCTTGAAAGTTTATTTGATCTTCACGCCTTGCTTCTCCAAGAGGGCGGTGATGATGTTTCTATAGAGCAGGGTGCAACTCTTCAGAGTGAGAGATGTCATGTGCATCTCGTTGATGATGGTGTAACCGGGGTCGACTGCCTTCTTCTCCACAATGTGGTAGTATAAGCCGGCAACGTTGATAGTGCACTCAGAAGGATGTCTGGCCGATACAAGAATTTGTACTGTAATTTTGTACAACATCCTCTCCTCAATTTCCAGTACATCAATCTTGACGGACCTCGGTGTGATGATCATGTTGCCCACTTTAATCTTGAAGTACTTCTCGACCATACGGTTGGGGTCGAAGGCCCCTGCTAGATCATCCTCATTGGCTCTAGGAGGCCATGAGTCCCTGCAGTATACTTGCAGGGACACAACCTCCTTCTGATCATCTCCTCCAATGGTGTACCCAATCGCTTCATTGATAACCTTCGACGCCATGGTCATGTCGTTAACTTTTTTTTGTAGTTCACGTTGACCATATGCTTGAAATTGGCACAGAACTCCTTGACCTCCGTCTTGTACATTGGCTTGTCGAGGCAAATCAACCCCACCATCTCCAAAGGTTTGAATGACTCTAGGAAGACGTCTAAGTAGAGCCGTTCCACATCCTCAGCCCGTAGGTATCTGGCCTCCTTCACCCTTCCATTCCTTACAATTGCAAATTGCTTATTGTTTTCCTTGGTAAAGAAGCGTTTTTTGTCAAATGTAGGTGACAAAGGTTCGTCAATGGTCCTTGTCTCTTTGGAGTGGGATGTACTTGCACCTTTTTGCAGTTTTCGTTGATGGAGACATCTATTTAACAATAAGATATGTGAAGGTTAGTCAGACAGACCATTCAGTGATTGGAATGTGATTTTTAATCAAGATCGTATACACTTTGCATAAATGTCGACAAGACCGATATGTTATGCGAAGTGTATGCGATCAATAGGCTTGAATCTGCGACATCGCAGGTAATATCGATGAGGACAAAAATGTGTGTGAGGCGTACCCGAATGGTCAAAAATTCCATTGAAAGAAAACTAAATAAGCATAAGGTTTAAACACAACTAGTTTAACATCAAGCACAACATGTTTTAGGCACAAAGAAAATCATACATTGCCTCTAATCCTAAAATGACAAATGAAACTAAAAACTAATCAATGGCGAAGAACTCAATCAAACACCACATTCAATTATGTTTAACTGGTATGAACATAATAGGAAGGAAATAAGTAATTGAAAGCAAAAAAATATTTAAATTAATCGCTGGAAACATTTGTAAACTTGGTTAGGGTTTTTGAGGGGTTCCCTTGGAACTGAATTAAACTGAGATTTGTTGAACCGGAAGGTGGCAGATTATAAACAACGATGTGTGGTTTATTGTTTGATTTGATGGTTTTGAACCATTTTCTTCTTGATATGGGAGTTTGGGTACGACGTCGAGGTCTGAGAATGTGAATTGGTCGATCTGAGTGGTTTTGATACTGTGCCACGAACGGTGTCTGATGTGACGACAAATGCATGTATTTTCCGAAGCATTTAACATCTCTTTTGTTATGTTTTTGTTGCAAGATTGCTAG
>JAULKM010101525.1:0-10134 GCA_032355605.1 Rubia tinctorum | reverse complement strand
TTAATTAAAATAATAGAAAGGTAAAAGGTTTCATTTGCAATATTAAAATTTTATTATGCAACGTGCAGTAGTTATAATTTTATAACCCGGTTAATGCAATCCAAAAATTATATATTTTTTAACGAATAAACTTTCATTACCTTAACCCATTAAAAAATTGTACATAATTGCCTATACATCTATTGCACTCCTCAATTACTTTCTATCATAAGTTTTGGAAATTTTATGTTCTTTTATTCTAATTTGCATTTTAAACCTTGGCTTTTTCATAGTTTATGGAAAAAACATCTTTCAAGAGACTGACACTTTCATCAATAATTATACTCCCTCCGTTTCATTGGATGTGTCACACTTTTTTTGGTTGTTTTTGTGAATTTGGCACACTTTCCTTTTATGACAAGATTCGTTCAATTTCATCCACTCATTTTACTTTTTCACTTTCTAAATTCAATTTCATCCACACATTGCATTCACCTAAAACCAAGCACCTAAAGTTATGGTACCACATCCAATGAAACGGATGTAGTATTATATTATAAATATGTTTATTTATTTATATATAATAATATTTGAATTCATGTCCGTGCAAACACACGGGTTTTATCTAGTTATTAGAATCAAATGGGGTAAGATGTGTGCTAATTACAAAATCCCAGAATTTTATAACGGGTGGAGTTTTTCGATTGACATAAAATATTTAAAATGTGAGAAGGGGGTAAGATGTGTGCTAATTACAAAATCCTAAAATTTTATAACGGGTGGAGTTTTTTGGTTGACATAAAATATTTAAAATGTGAGAATTTTTAATGTGAAGGAAATTAAACTTCCCACATAACGTGGGAAATATCTTACCAAGTACCCCTCAACTGATCACAATCCCTCCTTGTTTTTAACGTGTTATTACCTTTTTTATTCCACAAAAGGCACTTAATTTTATTCATTTCCCTCTATTATGCCTTTTTCCCACTTTTCCACTGTCAGCGTAAATCAAACAACAATCAGATAAATCTCAAGAAATACAAATTACTTTGTTTGAGACCAAACACATTTTATGTATATCCTATGAATTCGATCACGGAAATAACTTCCCCATGAAATAGAAATTACTATAAGAATTAAATTTTCACATAATCCAAACAACTCCTACTAGAGATTGAATTCTATTTTAAAATTTACATCAAATAAAAATCAAAAGTTTGAGGGTAAAGTGCATTTATACCCTCCAATTCCTTGTTTTTACATATATACCCTTCAATTTTTTAAATGTGCATATATACCTCAAAATATTTTTCAAAAGTGTACATATGCCCCTCATGTTTTTCGAAAGTGCACATATACCCCAACGGCGTTGAAAACTAAGGGTATGTGTGCACTAAGCGAGGAACTGGGGTATATATAGACTTTCTAAAAATTGAGGGGTATGCATGCACTAAACAAGGAAATTGAGGACATAAATTCACTTTATTCAAAGTTCAATACTAACATATTTGTTTCATTTTCAACATTTTTAAATAATTTATAGAGTTAAATGCTAAAATAAACCTATGTTTTGGTTGAACGTGCCCATCTAACCCTGTAAAATATGAAAGTGCAATTATAACCCTATTATTTGGTCGAAAGTGCAAATACAACCCTGGGAACCTGAATTTGGCCGGAAATCAATGAATTTGACTATTATACTCATGTTTAAAAAATTAAATATTCAAAAAATATTAATTAAAAAAGGTCAACTCACAATTAGTTAATAATTAGAATCTGTTTTTTGGGCTCCTTCTCCTCCTTCTACACACATAATCCACCTATCCAAAAAAAAGACAACAAAAGCTGGAAAAGAGTTTCCTCTTCCAACCACCGCCGCCGAAGATGATGAGCAGAGCCGCCGCCGGAGGAGGATAAGAAGAAAACGAGTTTCTGCCGCCATCGTAGACGATGAGCAGAGACACGCGGGATAAGGAGGAGGAGAAGAAGAAGAGTTTCCACCGTCGCTGGAGATGATGAGCAAAGCTGCCATTGGATTCGTATCGCCTTGCTGCCGCCAGGGATGTAAGGGTTTGGGTTTAGAGAGAACATCAAAACTGGTGGAGGCACCTGCTGAAGTAGGGTTTGCTAATTTTGGGGAAGCTCCGCATCGGATGAGGTGTGGCATGCTACAACGTATCCTGCCTGTTGGTTTCTTGATTAGTTCAATCCTGGAATCCTAATCAAAAGTAGTTGCTTTAATTTAGGTTACAGAACAAGCCCATTATGAGAAGTTAGGGAGAATGGTCACTCGAGTCGTGCTTTCTAGAGTTATTATGCACTCTCTTTTTCACTATGGGGCATGTTAATCGATATGTGACTGACGTGTGGCAAACGAGCAGAGTGGCGGCGGCGGAACAGCGGTGCAGCGGAGCTATGATGGTTGAGCGGTGGAGCAGCAGTGGCGGTAGTTTTGGGGATGAAGAATAAGAATAAGGCCAGGAGTATTTCTAAATGGCATGCTTGATTCTCCTATTTATATGGTGAAACTAGTTGGCTACAAGGATCCCGTTCATCCGGACTATGTTTGTTATTTGCGTGAGGCCATTTATGGTCTGAAACAGACTCCTAGAGCATGGTTTTAGTGGTTCAACACGTATCTATCTCATCTTGGTTTTCGCTGCAGTTCGGCCAACTTGTCTCTTTTTGTGTTTTCTCGGGGTTTGTCACTTCTCTACTTGCTTGTCTATGTTAACGATATTATTTTGACTGGGAATGACTCTACACTTATTCGACAGTTCATCGATCGCACCCATCTGGAGTTTTCCATTAAGAATCTTGGTGCGCTACATTACTTTCTTAGCCTTGAAGTCACGCCTACTGCCTCTGGTCTTGTTCTAGATCAATCGAAGTATGCTTAAGATATTCTCACTGGGGCTAGTATGTCAGATGCAACACCTGTCTCTACTCCATTTTGCCAAATTCCCAGCTTCATAGCAATACGAGTCCTCAGTTTAAGAACCCGACACTCTATCATTCTTTGGTTGGAGCTCTCCAGTATTTGACCATCACCCATCCAGACTTAGCCTTGGTAGTTAATTCTGTCAGCTAGTATCTTCGGGATCCTTGAGATGATCACTTTGCAGCTGTCACTAGGAATCTCCGCTATGTTCGAGGGACTGTACTCTTTGGGTTCAGTTTTTGAGCTGCCTCTTATCTGAATACTGGGTTATTTTGATGTTGTTTGGGCCAGATGTTTAGAGCCTCACCGGTCTACATATGAATATGCCATCTTTTTAGGCAGTAATCTTGTTTCTTGCAGTGCGAGGAAACAATCTACAGTTTCTCGCTCTAGCACTAAGTCAGAGGGCTCTGGCCAATTATGCTTCTGAGGTTATTTGGATGACTCATCTGTTGCGTGATCTTCATATTCCTCTGTCTGGCTTTCCTCTCCTACTTTGTGATAACAACGGTGCAATTTTCTTGGCTCAAAATCCAGTGGCTCACAAGTGGGCAAATCACATCGACATTGAACATCATTTTGTTCGGGAGTTAGTCTCTTATGGAAAGCTGTGTGTTACTCATGTTCCTACGTCTCTTCAAATAGCGGACACTTTCACTAAGAGTCGTTCACGTCCATTGTTTGAGTTCTTTAGATCCAAACTTTGTGTCTCTGAGAATCCGACGCTTCAATTGGGGGGTGTTGGAATATATCAGAATACTGATTAGTTTCTGATAAGTTTGATGATTAGATTAGAGTCTTTTCCTTATTTCACTTCTATATTAATCTCTGCATATTATGTATTGTAATACAGAAACATTTATGGCAAATCATTCTATCAGTTGTTTAACTTGTTTAACCTGATTGCAATGACAGATTTAAGGTGGGGGCATTGAAGGTAACGTGCCCCCACTCACCTCACTTTTAAGCTTAAGAGTTTTAATATATTATTTATTACACTCTACACTTTTTAGTTAATTTTCTCAAATTACAATTAATTACATTTAAATTAAATTAATTATTAACGATGTATTAATATTTAAACTTAAAATGTAAATATTGCGATGAATCAAATACGTGATGAAACGGTTACCTGTATAATATTAAAAATATATACTATTAAAATTTTGTATCAAACGTGTTTTGTGAAAATTGATAAAATAATATGCAGTTTAAACTTGAATGGTATATTTGCACTTTCTAAACAAGTAACAGAGGAATGTAAATGCACTTTATTTTAGTTTGTTATCTGCTGATGAGGACTACTCAAGCATGGGAGAAAGAGCGTAAGTAATCTAATATCTGATGCGAATGCAGTCAGCTTGAATAATTCTTTGATTAGTTAACATTTGAAAACAAATATCACTTGCCTAAATACGTCTGGCACTCTTAGAGATTCTGGAAAAAACCAGAAGAATTGATGATAACATGAGCTGCCAGAAGAAATTTGATTCCCAGAGTTTGTTCCTGAATTCCCACTTCAAAATAATCAATTCTCTTTCCATATCGATTTCATCGTTCCATCTAATAACCTTTTAAATGGTCACAATCAGCTACGGAGATCAACTTATCAAAAAACTTGATGAAATCATGCCCGAATGAAGTCCATCCAACTGCAATGCGACCAAAGATAACAGGAGAGGGAGCAGCAAATACCAATTGTAAAATATGAATGTGTGATTTTATTAATGACACAAAGGTTCTTTACATAGGCAACATGTACAGAATCACAAATGGAAAACGATTCTATCTAGGGTGGAAGATATACACAAAATATCTCCCTAACACTCTTCCTCAAGTTGGAGCGTATTGATCACGAATGTCCAACTTGCCACCAAGAGTCTGAAATGTCTGTCGTTCAAGAGCCTTAGTAAACAAATTTGCAGGTTGACTGTAAGTGCGAATATGATGAATAACAACTTCACCGGACTGTACCAAATCACAAACAAAATGACAGTCAATCTCAATGTGCTTCGTACGTTCATGAAACACAGGATTGGCTGCGATATGAAGGGGTGTCTGACTATCACATTATAAATGCATAGGAGAAGAGTGACCTACTCCCAAGTCTTAAAGAAGGGACTTAAGCCAAATCAACTTACAACAAACAACAATCATGGAACGATACTCAGTTTCAACGGAAGACCGATAAACAGTCGGTTTTTTTCTGTCTTCCAAGAAATAGGGGATTCACCAAGCATAACAAAATATTCATTCAAAAAACAATGCGTAATTGGGAAAGCTGCCCAATCAGAGTCACAGAAGGCAGTAAGCTGAAGAGAACTCTTAGCAGAAAGAAATAAACCTTGACCTGGATGGCTTTTCAAAAAATGCAGCACTCGCAGAGTAGTCTGCCAATGCGCGACTCATGGTTTCTCCATGAACTTCGCCAGAGTGTTTACAGAATAACTGAGCTCCGAGAGAGTGATCGTCAGATAAATCAACTTCCCAAAAAGTCTGAGATACTGCGCAGGATCAGTATAAGATGGACCCTTTGCGCGAGCCAAATTGTGTTGTTGTTCAATTGAAAAATATGTAGGCTTGGTAGCTAGATAACAAACGAGTATCAGTCAAAATATCAAGGGCATATTTCCGTTGAGACAAAAACATACCTCAGGTCTCCGAGCAATCTCAATCCCCAAAAAATATTTTAAAACACCAAAATCTTTCATATGAAAGTAAGAGCTGGGATACTTGTTGAACTTAGCCATCAGAGGTGAAGAAGATCCAGCAATGATCAAATCATCAACATAAACCAAAACATGTATAGAAACGCCATCGCGCAAATAAGTCAAAAGGGCGTAATCTGCCTTACTCTGTACAAATCCGAAAATGCACAAGGCAGAAGTTAGGTTCGCAAACCAATTTCTAAGTGCCTGACAAAGACCATAAAGATATTTGCGAACCTTGCAAACCAAGCCAGGTGCAGGAAGAGTATAACCCGGAGGAGACATCATGTAAACTTCCTCATCCAGATCCCCCATGCAGAAACGCATTATGCATGTCCATTTGATGAAGATCCCAACCACGAATAATAGCAATTTCCAAGAAGAAATGCACTGAGCTCATCTTGGCAACATGAGCAAAGGTCTCAGTGAAATCAGTGCCCTTAATCTGTTGTTTCCAAGAATAACTAACTGAGCCTCGTAACACTCAATCAAACCATCAGACTTATACTTAGTTCGAAACACCCATTTACTTTCAATATCATGTTTATCAGGCGGCATAGGAGACAGAATCCAAGTATTGTTCTGTTCAAGTTCATCAGTCATTGCTGCTCGCCAATGCGAATGACGAGAAGCCTCGAAACATGTATCAGAGTCTGAACTGTCTGTAACGGCAGCTAAAAATCTAGAATGCAAAACCAAAAAATTATTGCAAGAAAGATAATCAGCTATAGGATTTCGAGTACCTGAAGAAAGATCAGGATGGGAACAGAGAGCAGCAGGGGGGTTTAGCGCAAGTAGCAGTGCAAGCACAATCTTATAACTTAGTAGGTGGACGATGAATGTGAGTGCTTGGCTATCGGAGAGGAAATGAAGGCAAAGACTCGTCATCGTTGGACTCAGGAACAAGCCGCGGCTCAGGGTGAGCTGTCCTCGGCTCAGGCAGGGCAAGACGCAGATCGGTCAGCGACTCGGGTAGAGTGTGTCACAGCTTGGTCGGCGGCTTGAGAGAAGGCGATCGAGGGATGACAGAAAGCGGCAAAGGCACCGGAGGTGCAAGCTGTGGCTAGATGGACGTTGGTACAGGCTGCGGCTGGATGGACATCGATGAAGGCATGGTCGTGGCTGGCGGCGGTGCAATGACCGGCGGTGGGATCAGAACAAGGGAAAAAGCTTCATACACGGCAGGCTTGTGCAAGGGCACCATATCATCTGAAGGATTAAAAACAGTAGCAGATGCATATGGAAAATAGCCTTCATAAAACACCACATCTCAGTTGCCAAACGCAGTACGAGACTCCAAGACATAAACATACAAAGCTTTCTTATTAAGTGGATAACCCTGAAAAACACATTTGCGACTTTTGGAAGCAAACTTATCACGCGGTTTTGGGAGCTTAAATGCCAAGCACGGATAACCGAACATACGGAGATAGTTGTAATCAGATGCACGACCAGGAAGTAGTTAATGAGGTGAATGGCTATTCAACACCGGTGTTGGAGTGTGATTGATCAGGTAGGCAGCGGTAAGAATGCATTCTCCCCAAAAGTCAATAGGCAGATGAGCTTGGAAACAAAGAGCACGAGCCACGTTTAAGACGTAGCGGTGCTTCCGTTCCACTCGCCCATTCTGTTGTGACGTGCATACAGTGGAAGTCTCGAACCAAATTCTTTTATCATCAAAGTAGCGTCTGATAGAAAAGAATTAAGTTCCATTATGAGCTCAAACTCGTTGAACTGTATGCCGAAACTTTGTCTGAATGAGAGCAAAGAACTCATTCATCTTGGCAGGTACATCAGACTTTGAAACTACTAAATAAACCCAAACATCTTGGGAATAATCATCAACAATAGTTAGGAAAGAAAATTCTCCACTGGAAAAAGGTGAGTCATAAGGCCCCCAAACATCACAATGTATAAGTTCAAATAAATTACTAGCCATAGAAGTACTTATTGGAAAACTAGTTCTAGACTAATTTGCCCAATGACAAGAGGAATAAGGAACAATTTTATTCAAATTACTACGACTTAAGGAAATAAGGAGGGATATAAGACAACATCGAAGAGTATGGATACCCAAAACGTTGATGCTAAAAACCAGACGAAGACACAGCGGCATCAATGGAGTTTGTCGGTGGCAAAGAAGGCAGTGTTCCTCCTTATCTGCGCAACCAATAGACCCCTCATGCTGATCACCCACGCCAATCACGTTACTCGTGCTGATATCCTATAATATGCATAACTTTTTGGTAAGCAAAACTAGATATTTTAAAGCAGCAGTTAACTTGGTAAATGACACTAAGTTACAACGTAATTCCGAAATAAACAAAACATGAGAAACAAGAACATCGCCAAAGTATAAACTCCCATGTTGAGTAGCTGTAGAGATAGATCCATCAGGCAGGATGACATCAACATTATCAGCAGGTTCATTATCATGCAGAAGATACCTAGCACCGATAATATGATATGAAACTCCGGTATCAAGAATCCAATGTAAAGTAGTCTTACCTGACATATTGTCAGTATAATTAATCTTAGAGAACATATTAAGAATTGTACTCCATTGTTCCTTGGACAAGGGAGGACTGAAGGCTATCCGATCAGCATCGGAGAGGGCGGTGCCGGTATTGACCATCGATGGAGTCGGGATGCAGCAGAAGCAGCTCCAAGGAATGGCGCAGCTGCAGAGGCGCAAGTTCGCTAGTTCGGAGCTCTCTGATCAAATCTCGGAGGTCTATTTTTGACAAACCGGTTGGGATAACCAGTTATCTTGAAGCAAGTATTAACATCGTGGCCCTTGCAGTTGTAATGTGTACTAAGAGGTTATTTTCATCAACTACGGTGGCGGGCAAATTTCCCGGTGTGGCGACGATGGGCTTCAGAGCAAGGGATGACACCGGGCGACGTGCTGCAAAATTCATGGTGTCCGAAGTGGAGTCACGGTCATTGACGACAGTCTTGTGATGCTTCTCCTGAATTGCAAGCGATTGAACACGGTCAATAGAGGGCAAGGGATCTTGAGCCAAGATGTGTGATCTAAGCGTAAGATGCCCATCATCGAGACCAATGAGAAATTGATGAACCATCTCATCCTCATGCTCCTTAGTAGCAACAACAGCAGCAAGACAGACACATGTTTGGGCAGGCAAGTAAGTAAACAATTCATCCCACAACTTCTTGCATCTACCAAAATAAGCAGCAACAGAATGACCATTCTGAAGACAAGTATAAATGGCCGCACGGATCTCACACGTGCGCAGACCATTCCCAACGCAAAAAATGTTGTTTAAGGTTATCCCGGAGTTTCTTAACAGACGTACAATAAGTAATACCGGAACAAATAGACTATTCAACAGTCTGAACAATCCAACCAACAAGCATAGATTTCACACTATTCTAGTCATTAAAAAATGGTTCACCAGATAAAAGGTTAACACTTGAACCATCAAGAAAATCTTCTTTACGTTTAGCAAAAAAACACATTAAACAAAGAGGTATTCCATTCATTATATTTATCACACTTCAAGATTTCAGGACAAATTTTCAAACTTGAATGATCCGACGGATGCACATAGTAGGGATGAGTGATGGGCAAGACATAAGTGGAGTCACTGGCGGACTGGCAGATGGCCTGAGCAGCGGCCTCCGCCTCTGCCTGTACGGCGGCCTAGAAGATGGCAGCATTGGCAACGGGAAAACCCGGGAACACAGCAGGCTGGGGCGGCGGCGCCAAGGGCGGCGATCGAAACAACAACAACGGGTGGATCGACTCAGATTTGAAGCTCTGACATCAATATCAAGATCTTCTACTTCAACTTGATTGTCGAGATCCATGGCAACGGGATGAGGATGAAGACATGCGGAGAAGGGCGAAGCAATCATGGAAGAAGAGGGAGAAAATTAATTTGGGTTGAAATTGACTTGCAATGGATAGTTTTAATTTGGGCTTGTAACGGGTTTAGAGTGATAACCCAAAACATTCTTTGGTCTGATGTATAATATTCGATATTCATAAAAAAAATTACAAAAATTTATTTAATTCACTCAAAATTATAAACTATTCCAATCAATAAATGCTAAAATTGGAGTATTTTGAGGTTGATTCTATTTCAAATTTACAGAAAAATAAATCAGACGCTTAAGTAATTTGTGTCATTTTAAACAATTATAATTATATTAAGCCAATAATTAATGTGTTGAAAATATGTCACATAATCAAATATTCATATACTGGATTCAGTTTCGGATTTAGTAGGGATAAATTGAGAGTTGAGATTATAGCAGTAATTGTTTGTAATTGTTTGTAATTGGAAGGTTCCGAGCTGTACTTCAGGATTGCCCTTAGAAACCAAGAACAGACGGTAAACAGGAGGGAAAAAAAGAGATCGGATCTGATCCGATTGCCCTTCCCCGCCACCACAAACCAGCAGCGATCGATTGCATTGCAATGGCAACCCGGTATTGGATTGTGTCTCTCCCCGTCCAACCCAACTCTCCACCTTCTTC
>JAULKM010101523.1:0-10135 GCA_032355605.1 Rubia tinctorum | reverse complement strand
GCACCATATTGACCATATTATAAAACAAGCCAGCACTATGTCTTCCTTTTCCGGTGCCATTGTGAACCACTGTTGTAACCAATCCTTTAAAGAAGTGGGACTACCTAAGCTGAAATCTAGCCCTAATATGCTCTGCCTCCAAACTCCTCTAGCAAAGTTACACTCAAAGATCATGTGTTCAATTGATTCGTCCACAATAAAACACATATGAAACATAGATAAGAGATTCATACCTCTTCTCCTTAGGTTTATTTTAGTTGGACATGCCCCTTGAATCATTCTCCATATGACGAATTTGATGTGTTCTGGAATGTTTAAATGCCACAGGATCTTCCAGAATTTTGATTCTCTGAGGTCAAAATTTCCTTGTGCAGAAGACGATTATTTTGATCTTAACCTAATTCCCCAAGCAGTATGATATCCTGACTTGACTGTGTATTTCCCTAGCCTTTACTTCTCCCAAACTAAGTAGTATGTCTCCCCAAAATCATTTGCCGGAATATGAATTTTAACAATTTCCTGGATCGTGTGGCATGGGAAGAGCACTGTTAGTAGAGGCATTCCCCAAAATTTATGTGAATCAATGAGATCCGAGAATCTGAAGCTGATAGACGGGATAATCCCTCTATCAAACCGGATTGGATTCAATTGGTTTGGGATCCAGTTCTGACGTGATTTGATTAGGTCGAGGCCCCAGAGTATGCCCCTCCAACCCATGAATCTCCCTGTTTTTGTTTAGTCTCCAACAGACCCTGCTTTCTGCAATACTTCTTAGCCAGGAAAAACTGGGCAAAGAAGTATTATTGTTTTCCAACGATGCCTATTATTAGTTCCCTAACAATGCTTGGTTCATTTCTGCCCTATATCTCATCCCAAGACCGCCTTTCCGTTTGGACGA
This sequence comes from Rubia tinctorum, assembly GCA_032355605.1. Lineage (NCBI taxonomy): Eukaryota > Viridiplantae > Streptophyta > Magnoliopsida > Gentianales > Rubiaceae > Rubia > Rubia tinctorum. The sequence continues at coordinate 9,237 of JAULKM010101523.1, read as the reverse complement.
ATATAGGTTAGACCAGGACTTCCAGTGGATTCTTCTTCCTTCAGTGTCCCTCGCCCAGATGAACCTTGCCATGTGTTTGTCTATCTCATCTGTAACCATTTTTGGGATTCGAAATATCCCAATGGTATATTGTGAGAGTGAGCGGAGAACATGTTTACATAACATAATCCTTCCTATTATAGAGAGGACACATTTCCTCCAAACCGCTATTTTGGCAGTAACCCTCCTCTGCAGGTCTTTGAAGATTCGAACCTTTGAACCTTTGAAATCAATGTTGTGACCAATGCATATTCCTTGTAGGAGGTTTGGTTTGATGTTAAATCTTAACCTTACTAGGTTCTTGGTGGATTCACTGGCATTGGGATTAATGAGAACTGAAGATTTTCAAAATTAAGACGCTGACCTGAGTATGTTGTAAACAGATTCAACGTAGCTGCAAGTTTCCTTATACCGCTCTTCGTTACTTCGAAGAAGAGGACATAGTCATCGACGAACATTAGATTTGATAGTCTTGGGACCTCTCTGCCACACTGGATTCCTCTACATACTTGTTGAAAGGGACCAAAGGCTATCATAGATGAAAAAGCTTCCTGACAGAGGATGAAAAGAAATGGTGACAACGGACATCCCTGCCGAAGTCCTTGTATAGGTTTAAAAGGTTGTGAGACCTCCTCATTAAATTTGATGGAATATGTGACTGTGGTTACACACTCCATTATCCAGGATATCCATTTGACTGGAAAGGCCATCCAACCCATCACATTCCTGAGGAAGTCCCAAGAAACTTGATCATAGGTTTTGCTCATGTCGATCTTCATTGCAGCGATTGCAGTCTTCCCCATTTTCTGCTTCCTAACCTTTTCTATCAGCTCTTACGCTATAAGAGAATTTTGTACAATTGAACGCCCTTGCACAAAAGCTTCTTGGTTTCTCGGGATAAGATACCCCTCAACTTGCTTTAATATATTCGCTAATACCTTAGCAATAACTTAATAATTTAACATTGCATAAGCTAACTGGCCTTAAGTCAGCAGGTTTAGATAGTACCTTTGTTTTGGGGATTAGAACTAGGTTGATTGCATTCCACTCAGACAAAATTTTTCCTTATGAGAAGAATTCCTAGATTGCACCGGTTAGATCTCCCCCCACCTCATTCCAGTAATGGTGATAAAATCCTGCAGGGAATCCATCCGGACCAGGGGCCTTCCACTTCCCCATTTGGAATATTGTCATTTTTATTTCCTCTGCGGTGACCCTTGCAGATAGTTTAGTGCTTTACTCTTTGTTGACTGATGGCTGGATAAGTTGTAAAACCTCTGTAATAATTGTGTCTCCAAAAGCATCTCGTGGAATGATGGATTCTGTGACAAAAGTCATGCTAACATGATCTACCACCATTTTCTTTACTTGTGTGGAATCAAATATCCACATCCCCGGACTATTCTTTAACTGCAGGATTTTATTCCTCTGTTGCTTTTTCCTTGCCCATTTGTGAAAGAAGCTCATGTTCCTATTGCCTTCCACAAACCACATTGTCTTAGCTCGCTATCCCAGTAGTCCTTTTTTGTGTTATTAGAACATCCAACTCTTCCATGCTGACGTTCACTGCCTCAAACTCGCTTCTCATTTGAAGTTTGTCATTCTCCCAAAATTTGTGGCGGATACGATTTCCTAGACATCCCACATTAACTCTCCTCTAGTTGATCACCCTCTACATTGTATCTTGTAACTTATCCTCCAACATTAACATGTGCCCATCCTGTAGCTGAGTGGGAAGACATGTGTCTATGATGATGTTCTTGACTTCCTCCCTACGTATCCAAAAAGCTTCAAACTTCGGCCTTGCCATAGCCCTACCGGTATTCCTCTGAAAAGATTTGTTGAGTATTAGGGGACCATGATCTTACCTTGTCGCTGGAAGATTCCTAAGCATATACTTTGGGAATAAACTGCACCAGGCTTGGTTTGCAAATCATCTATCAAGCCTTTCTAATATTAACTTATCACCTTTCCTACAATTTGACCAAGTGAACCACTATTCGTGACTGTGTAGTTTAGCTACACCATTCCGTTGAATAACCTTGATTAGAGCCGCAGTCTGCTATTCCGTGACTAGATTCCCACATTTCTTATTTTCATTCTCCGTAATTTGGTTGTAGTCTCATATGACCAGTAGTGGTGTTGAGTTTCTTAAAATCTCTCCGTTTAGATAATCCCAAACTTGTTCCTTATTCCTTATATTTGGATGTCCGTACAAAAGAACGAGTCTCCATACCTTACCATCTTGGGAAGTTATAATACAAGATACAAAATTTGGGCAGTTTTTTGCTACCAGTAGTTGTATGTCCGGTGTTCAGGCAACACATAACCCACCACTAGCACCGACAACATCCACTACTACCCACTTAGTAAAGTAAGACTTATCTAACCAACTATTGATATTAGGACTATTACATTTTGTTTCCATAAGAAAACAATATTGGGTTTATACTGTGAGACGAGATTGTTCAGCTTACTAACTGTCAGAGGGTTCGACATCCCTCTGCATTTCCAACTAAGTAGATTATGTACCTCTTGGTGACCAACCACCAAAGTACCACAGTCAGTTTGATAGCTTGAATTCATTACCACTGTGACCACATCTTCATATGTGCGTGCAAAATAATAACCATATGTCCCTGCTCAATTTCTGCTTCTTCCTTAATTTCGTGAAACCTCCCAACTGTATGAATTAAGTGATCCTCATCGGCTGCATTGAATTCAGATCGTTTGTGAAAAACAATCTCTACAAGTTCAGCTTCAAGATTACATTTCCTTTTATCTCCTAAATTCCCTGCAACTGGCATGAATTCCTCCATTGCCCAACTCAGAGCTTTAGATTCATATTTTATAAGTTTTCCCAAGCCGGATTCCACGTTGTTTTCCATGCTCGACTCACCACGCACCATTTTCGGAAAAAGGAAAGCATGACCACTCTGACGCATCATGTTCCTCTCGATCATAGCTCTCGTAGCAATGATAGATTTAGATGGTGCTAATATTGATCTAGTACCCCGTCGTAACCCTCCATTGTATCCCAGTGTTCTCCTTGAACTTGCCCGGTTACTTTGATCATAAATTTTGGAACCCAGTACTAACTTTTTGGAAAGAGGATATTTGTTTCTGATTTAAGACCGGAACTCTCATTCTCTTCTCAATTTCCTCCATTTGGGAACCATCTCCTGACTGGTTATCTATTAGATCAGCAATTTGTTCCACCAACTTTATCACATCCAATATTCCACTAAGTTGCATATTATTCTGATCCAGATTGCCCACTTCTAAACCCAAATTTTCCCCAACATTATTGGTAAGAGCCCGATTAGATAGGCCCAAAGATGAATCCATTATCTGGGTTTGGACACCCATTTTGAGGTCCATAAAGAAGAATCCCTCTCCCTTCATTTGTTTCCGAGTCAGTGGGGAGCACGGTGTGGGAAAACCCATTATTTTGGTCACTCAATTTTCCTTCACCAAGTACACACCCTCCATTTTCAGAAACCCACCCATCTGTGAAACCGATATGGCTCCTGGAAATGCTTGGGTTGGAAAGTTGACCGGAGACCGTGAGCAGCATCAATCCTCCATTAGCGCCGTCGCCGACTTGGGTTTTGAACTCAGCCACCGCTGGTATGTCCCTGTTGTGTGATCGGTCAACCTCCGAGAACTCCTTAAATTTAACAATAAGGCTTGGTCTCCCACCGTTGTGGCTGGCGGATCCTTCAAGGGGCTGCTACCGCAATCCCTCATTTTCAGCAAGATAGGGGTGATTACGTCCCTTTTTTCTGGTTTGAAGCTCAGGTACCGACTTTGGTGGATTATGTTAATTTTCTGAGTTTTATTTGTTGTGGGAGAACTATTAAAGTCCAAGGGTGTGGCGATAGTGTGCTGATGAGATAGTAGAGTTGACTCAGTTATGTTGACTGCGCCTCTGTGGTCAATGTCTCCACCGATGGAAGACATAGGTAAATCTTTTGCAGAATCATTTTGGTTTTGGGTTGAAAGTGTGGTTGTAGTTGTGGTGCCTTTGGAATGGGTTTGGGATTGGGCTTGAAGGTGGTGCATGGGAACTATATTATTTATATTGTTCGGGTAATTATTGGTTAGCACATTTTTGGTATCAGTTGGGCTTGGTGGGTCATTTATTTTGTGATGGGATATAGGGATACAACTAGAAATATGGTGGGCTAAACTGTCATGGGAAAGTGATTGATTAAAGTTGGTTTGGTTTGCTGTGTGAGGGATATTTATTGGGTCAGCTTGTTGATGACAATTTGTTGGGTTAACCTGGCTCTGAATTTGACAGGTGGTTGACCCATGTGTGTGGATAGTCAACGTTTTAACATAAATGGGGAAGAGAGTAGGTAAGAAAACATTACCTCCTTCCTTTAGTATTGTCTTGTCATGCATATTGCTTTGTTCCTCCTGTTTGAAATCCGAATTCCACTTCTCTCCCTGTGCAAACGTCAAACATTCCCAAGGTCAATCACATCCAAGAGGTTCTGATCCCGTCGAATTAAATGATTTGTTCCTTTTTCTAACCATTGCGTGTTCCTCACCCTGCCTCTTCCCTTTTCCTTTAATACAACTTTGCAATCCTTCCTCCATTGATAAGTGTTGTGATAAATGCCCCTCAACTACCTCTCCAACTTGAATGACCTCTTGTAGAATTGGTTCCTCCTCGGGATCCGAATCATCACTAAGAATAGTAGGCATATACGGTGGCCTGAAAGATTTTCCATTTTTCTCCTTATCCTAACCTTCTGATTTTCTGAATTGACTTTTCATACATTTGCTGCAGGAGTTATGATGCTTCATCAATGAGTTTAGTAGGAACCCTTTGAGGGTGAAGGATAATTCTTCCTACCTCATTTATTGTCTCCAATACCAATGAATTTACATGCATGTCCCTTGCCACATCATCCGCCGGATTCCAGTCATCCACCGTCGACATTTTGGCATTTGTCCCAAACATTTCCACCATTTCCTGGACTTTCAACCTTCTAGTTACTTCTTCTGGACCTATTTCTTCTTCATGGCCCTCTCTGTCTACATGTTCGAATGTTGCATATGGATTGGACACTAGGTTCTGAGGGTGAACCGCTTGAGCTTCTGAATCTTGAATTGTGTTCTGGGCCGTAGGTGGTTCCTCCGGGATAGCTCCAATAACCATATCCATATCAAAGTTAGTCTAGTGAAGAATAATTATTACCATATTGGGTTTGTTCCTCCCGTTGGTCGTTCTCTTCCCCCAGGTCACCTACCGGTTGGTTTTCTTGTGCCAGTTCGTTAAAATTTGGATGAGCATTCCTCTGTCTGTGTTTCCTCATCCTGGGATATATATATATATATATATATATATATATATATATATGACGTCCTCCTGGTAAATAAAGCCTTCCGGGATGTCGTTTCCATCACCTTCAAATTTGTGGCCATTATTATGAAGAAAGTCTTCCGGAAATATATTGAATCTCCACGCCGGGAGATTACGATAAACCCTCATTGACGCTAGAAAAAGCTCAGCTGTGTTGTCTCTGAAGATTTATGCTTCCAATTCTTGGCTTAAGGCTGCAAATCTTTCTGATAGAAAAAAATCGAGCATTGCATCGTCATGGAAACGGCAAACAGGCATAGTGTAACCTATGCCGCCACATCTTCTGCAGAGCTTGTGAACTCTTTCATAACCAACGGCTATCCATGCTAACCAAGGGCTGGTGATGGAAATCCAAACCCAAACATTAGTGTAATCAGCATTTTCCATGGCCAACATGCCCCCAAAGACAACCTCTTCCGCCTCTCCTACGACCCTGGCGAATCTCGCCACAGATTATGGGGGTAGATACTTAGTTGGAAGCCCATAAATCCTTATCCAAATCAAGACATGGGTGACACGCATGTGTGACAACAACATCTCTGGCACCCACTGACGTAATGCAAGGAGACCTCCTGCTATGAACATAGAGTCATTATGAAGGACAACATTCATATGTGATCTGCAATCAAAGCTGAACACATAGAACCTCTCTGCTTTTGCCATAACCTGGACTCTTCCACCCCAACATTCATCTATGTACGCTTGCATTCTTCCAACACTGAACTGCCTGTAGTCCATAAAGAATCCTATCAGTGAGTTGACAAAGTTCCGGATTCCATTACTGTAGTCGTCCTCATCCCCGACAAGCACTGGTTCTCTCCTTACTGGCTTGTTCACTCCACGGCAGGGGTTGATTCCCAAAGGTACATCCCTATGTTCTTCCAAAAATTAAGAAGTGTGTCGCGAATCATCTGACCACTGGTCTTCCAGAATTCTACGCGCCATATTCCTGGTCTCCCTCTTTTGACTTTACCTTCCTTCTTCATGTATGTTGATTGTTGCTTTTCTGAGTATTCCTGTGGCTAATGTTTTCTCCTAGTTTGTAGGATACTGACAAATGAGCTACAATGGAGCTAGTTACATGAGTGAGTTGGTTGTGGATTGGTAAATGGGTTTAAGGTTTATTGGATTGGCTCTTGATTGCGATTGTAAAAAAAACTTGTGATTATGGTTGAAGTTGATATTGTTGATGACTGAAATTGGTGTAAGACTGATTTTGTACGGGTAGCTTGTTCCTATGAACAAGGAGGAAATGTTCTTGGTAGACACTGTTGCTCTCCAATTCCTAGAGAGAGAATTTCGATGGGGTTATAAGAATTTTGGATTCAGTGGTCAAATAACTAATCTATCCTTTTTAACTTTCACTTAACTCTCTACAAATACTAAGAAAATGACGTTTACTTCCCATAATGAGCGGTCAACATTGACTTTTCTCAATTTAACACTTGAAAATTAAATTTGACTTTATGTAAGAAATGGTCCACTTTTAATTAGCTTTTTAAGAACATTACGAAGAAGGTTTGAAATCCCGTAACTAGGGGGTCAATATTACTTTACTCTATGTAAACACTTAATTAATTTTAGGTTTGACCTGACTTAATGAATTAACGGTGATCATTCGAGCAACTTACCATGAACACTACGAAATAAGTACTTCCGTAGTGAATATCATTACTTACATTTAACTCTCTATGAATACTAAGAAAGGAGTTTGAATTCCCGTAAGGAGCGGTCAAAATTGTTGTTGCATTGAATTAACACTTGAATATTAAATTTGATTTTATATAAACAACTGCCAACTCTTAATTACCTTTTGAAGAACATTACATAGAAGGTTGTAATCAGCGGTCAACATTGATTAAATGTTTAACTTTGTTCAAACTTTTGATTATAGGTTTGACTTTACGCATTTGATGAGACTGTATTTGTACGTTGTCTTAGCATAATAAACACCCGCTTTTACCTTATTTTGTTGGTTTATAGTTAGGTTATTAGATGTTTTACATGATAGGGGGTTAGAATCATCTTGTGTGGTTATTTTACTCAATTTCCTGATGCAGGGAGAATGACGGCGAAAATTGAAGAAGCAATGAATCGTCGTAAATGTTCGATACAGTTTTAAACGTAACTTTTGTGTTCGGATTCAGAATCAGGGGAGGTCGGATGTGTTGGAACCGTCTCGACGAGTAGATCAAAGACCCTGCTAAAGTTAGGATTTAAGTACAGTTTCGCCATTTGAGGTCGTTTAAGGCCTCAAAATGGCAATTTACTGTTTTTGAGTTTTTTCGATTTTCTTTTTATTTCGAAAATAATTTCGAATTTCCTTTTTTATTATTTCTAAATTTCTTTTCCGTATTTAAAGAGCTCATGTATTGTTCGGATATTTTTTATCATTCATAATATTAATTTTGAGATTATTTTCTCTCTGGTGGATTCCAGAACCAAAACCTAGAGTTTGTGCTTGCAGACCTTAATTGTTCTTCAAGATTCGTACTTGCGGATCTCTTTGATATTCTGACTGTGTCATTTCCCCATTTTGTAAGCATTTAGTGTGTAATGTGTTTACCTCTATGTTTTGTTTGAATGGAGTCCAAAAGAAAATGCTCCCTAACCACAACTCACCTACCCATCTCCTTTTCTTCGTTGTAAAGCAAAAGAGAAAATGGCAGTTTAGGTGCCCATTTTAGGCAGAATTATAGGTTTTGTTTCTTATTTTGCACTATATTCCAAAAAAGTTCCCAGATTATTACGAAATATCCTTAATTGGTTCCTTTATCAGACATAACAAATTTTAATTAAGTTAACGGACCCGTCACATTTGTCGAGATTTAAAAACTATAGTTTAACAACTTTTGGGTTAAATGATTTTTTTCTTTCAATTTTCTCTTTTTCCAGTTTTTTCTCCATCATGTTCCAAACACCATCAATCCAGTTTTAGTCACTGTCTCTTCTATCGTCCTTACTTCCAAGTTCCTTGCATCCCAATAACTACACTATCATCATTAAAAAGACCAGTTCAATGTTGACTCACTTGAACGTGCTAATAGTATGTGAGAATAAATTGAGAATATTTCGTTAGAATGTGGGAACGTTTTGGAAACAATTTGCAAAAAGTAAAACAAAACCTGTAATTTCATCTAAAAGTTGGTATCAAATATGTCAATTTCTCTAAAGCAAAACGTCAAGAACCAGAAATTGGCCCAAGGACATAAAAGGGGATTCCCAGGAGCTTCATTAGTTGAAGGTTAAGGCAGTGGTTTGGGCGGGAAGTTAAAGAATGGAGCTGACTCCGTAACATTTCATTTGCCTTAAGTACTTCTTCTTAGGAAAATTAACCGTCCATTCCATGGTATTAATATCATATTTAGGCTAGAAATTATTATCGGTTAGGAGCTGATCAATTGTAGCTCATTCTCTCTCTCAAATTTCTTCTTCTTTCTCTCCGGATTCTGAACATTCAAGCTTCATTGAAGCTAAAATTCCTATTGAAACCTTACGAACCTTTTGAGATCTTCACACAAAACTCGAGACCCTTTTAATCCCACAATCATTGTATATGGCTTTTTGAGCTTCATTTAAATGTAAGGGTACAGTGCATAAATAAGCCTATTAAATTTCGAAAATGCAGATATAACCTTGTAAAACTTGAATGTATCTTAAATTTTACTGTATACGCCATGTATTTATACGTATTGAATACATAATGTATTCAAAAATAAAATAAAATTCAAATAAATCTTAAATTTTAAAAAGTAAATATTTAAAATTAATTTTAGTTTTAAAATTTTAAATTACTGCCGGCGGCCAATTTCCGGCCGACC
>JAULKM010101522.1:0-10135 GCA_032355605.1 Rubia tinctorum | reverse complement strand
TTTATGTTAAGATGAATTCATAAATATCTTACATGATATATTTATTATATGTATATTAATTTATATTAATGGTCAAAATTTATCAAATTTGATTTTGAAAAAGCAAACATGCAAATTCTGCTGGGACGGAGGGAGTATGCGTTATAACCACGTATAAATAATTATAATTTGATTTGAAAGTTATTCGAATGAGTTTTTTTACTGATCTATCCATTAATTAGTCAACAGAAGTATTTTTCCACTTCTATATTCGATATTATATTATATTTCGAATGCTGTAGTTTTAGTTCCAATGAAATCAGACGAGTTATTAAGAAAATTCCACTTTGAATTAAAATTTTGTTTCAACGGTTGAATTCGATAATACTATCGTAATAATATAAATTTATAATAAAAGAGTGTGTCTCTTGAAAGACGATTTTTCATAAGTCACGGAAAAACCAACGTTTAAATTGCAAATTATAAGAAATGAAAATAAAATTTTCGGATTGCATTAATCGGGTCATAAACTTTATAACTAGTGCACGTTGCATAATAAAATTTTAATATTTCAACTAAATCCTTTTACCTTTTTTATTATTCTAATGAAGGGCCGTCATCCTATAAACGTATGGAAAGACGATTTTCCCAAAACTTTTCCATAATAATATGATTTCAAATCTGGTCAGGAATAAAGAGATTGTATTTTTATTAGAGAAATGTGCTTTTATAACCCTATCTACTAGGCATAAGTGTCAATATAACCTTGCAGTGTCCGAAAGTGTCAATCTAACCCTAGATAATCAGTGTAAGTGTCAATTTAACCCTCCCTGAAAACTTTTAGCTGGAATTTTGTAAAAATACATTTTTGTCTTTCTGAAAAAATAAAAATACTAAAAAATAGGAAATAACTTTATTACTCTTAGAGTCATTAATACCCAAATATTGTCGCCGGACCACCGCCCAACCACTGTCAGACGGCCACCGGATCACCGTCAGACCCCGCTGGACCACCATTGAACCACCGCCGAACCGTTGCTTGACCACTGCTGCACCGCCACCATAACAGGTAGGGTTATATTAGCACAATATGAAAACTGATAGGGTTATATCAGCACATTCCTAAAAATTATAGGGTTATATCAGGACATTCGCAAAAAGTATAGGGTTATATTAGCACATACTATAGAATATATGGGTTTTGATGATATTTTATTTATTTTATTGTGTTTAGTGTGCATTGATGGTTGGATGACCATTGATGTTGTGTGTGGTTGTTACTTGGTTGTGTTTTTTTACCTATGATTTTTAATGTTGATTAGTTTTGAAATGAGCCTACAATATGTGATAACGGTGTTTAATATGAATTATGGTGTTATGATATCGAATTTTATGGTGCATAAGATGTTGTTATAATGTGATAATGGTGTATATGATGATGTGGTCGCCCGTTAAGGCAAGCCGAGTGCCGCACACTTAACTTTTATAATATGTACTAATATAACCTCACACTTTTTACGAATGTGGTGATGTAACCCTATAAGTTTTAGAAATGTGCTTATATAACCCTATCAGTTTTCATAATGTGCTGATATAACCCTAACTGTTACGGCGGCGGTGCAACAACGGTCCGACGAACTATAGGGGTAAATTTGTCAACTCAAACTCATAATTTAACATTAAGAGTATTTTGGACATTTTATATACGGTCAATGCCGAAAAATGAAGGCCAATGACGAAAATAGGGTTTGAGGGTTATATTGGCACTTACATTAATTAGTTAGGGTTATTTTTACACTAAAAATTATCTGAGTGTTATATTGGTATTTAATCAAGTAGGTAGGGTTATATTGATATATATTTTTTATTAAGTAGTTTGTATTGTTTTTCACATTCACCCCAAATTCTCAAACCATCCAAATTTATGCCATCCCTTGACATATCCTAAAACCCTTTCTTTTATGCAACATCCTCAAACTATTTATTTTAAGTAACGTCCTAGAACCTTTATGTTTTATGTAACATCGATCCGAAAACCTATTTGTTTTATGTAACATCCTAAAACCTTGATCATAAGTTAGTGGCAGGTCCCTGAATTGCATTACTCCATCCCAAATTGACTATTTATTTAATTTATTTTTTAAAATATTAATCACAAAATTAAATTAGTGTATAAGTATAACTATAATTGTGTGTTATTTTTTTAGATTTATTAAAATATACTTCTTTCAGAACGTATACCTTAATTCCTCAGGAGGAGGAGATCCAGCGTCGACGAGTTTCGAGGTCGGATGGAGTCTGATCAAGGCGGATCAATAGCAAGAGGAGCTTGCAAAATCCACACGTTGTAATTAGAAGATAAGTATAGTTGTATGGTGTACTTTGTACCGTATCTCTGATTAGTGGATTTATTCTAAACTGGGGCAGACCCACAGACGTAGGTGGATTTCACCGAACTGCGTAACCAAGTAGTGTGTCTCGTGCATTATTTACTTTACATACTTGGTTAAGATAGAATATGTTGGAACATAGGTTTTATAGTTAAGCTATAACGGTAAAACCAGTTTTTTCAATTGGTGTCAGAGCTTGGTCACTTATTGTTATACCTTGGTTGTGTAAAGGAAAGTGTGATCCGGTTTTACCACGGCGACAAGGGAAGGAGCTTCTATATCTCGGTCACCTCTGCTGGAAGGAATAAACTACAATTACTGGAAGGCTCGCATGAGTGTGTTTATTAATTCTCTGGATGAACTTGCATGACACTTTGTTGAAAACGAGTGGAATCATCCAACTAAAGATGAAGAATCCAGCTCTAAAGAGATAGAGGGAGAGTCAAGTTCAAGGAAACGAATTCTCAAGGATAAATCATCCTAATCTACAGACGAATTGAAGGCTTCACTGGCTAATTCCAAAAGCATTGAATGCTATCTTCACAGTCGTGGATGAAAATCAGTTTAACTCATCTCTACATGTCATCAGGCTAAGAAAGCATGAGATATCTTGCAGACTGTACATGAAGGAGTCAGTCAAGTACGTGAATCCAAACTACAGATGTTGGCAGCTAAGTTCGAAGAATTGAAAATGGAGGAGAATGATATGATTGCCACATTCAATGAGAAACTTAGATACATCTCAAATATGGCTTATCAACTGGGAAAAGTTTATAAGGAATCTAAGATGGTAAAGAAGACCTTAAGATCACTGCCCAAGAGGTTTTCTATGAAGGTTGCGGAAATAGAAGAAGCTAGAGATGTATCCACAATGTCCTTGGATGAATTGATGGGATCACTACAAACGTATGAGATGAACATGAAACAACCTGCAAAGAAAAATCATAAGGAGTTGGCTTTTAAAGAATCTTCATAACGGGATGATCACGAATCAGATAGTGAGATTGATATTAAATAAATTTCTCTAATCACTAAAAATTTCTCAAGAATGCTGAAAAATGTTGTGAACAAGAAGTTACAAGAGAGAACTAGAGGAAATAAACCATGTGGACTAAACTTTGGTAAGAACCGTGGTAATCGCATGGATCAAGGAAACCAACAGTTCACAAGAAATCAAGGTGGTGAAGCAAAACATCAAGGAAGGATTGAGTGTGGAGAATGTGAAGGTTTTGGACATATTCAGTCTGAATGTGCAAATACACGAAAGATGCAAGGGAGATCGTATATCACTTTATATAGTGAGGATGAAGAAGATGAAAAAGATGATGAAGAACTTACCAGTAATTATGTGGCATTTGGAGCTAAAATTCGAGAAGAAACTGTGGACGTATGGTTCGACACAGATACTGCTGTATGTTCCAACACACATATGGTATGTTCCAACCTACGGTCCGCCAATTATTCCAGCGATGATGAATATCAATCCGTGAGTGATGAATACATCTATGCTTTATATGAAAAAATGTATGACATGTTGTTAAAGGTGGAAGATGAAAATAAGTCCTTGAAGTTTGAGAAAAGTCAATTAGCCGAAGCAAAAAAGGAACTAAAAGCGTAAGTTGAAAGACCTAAGGATTAAATTAAAGACCTAAATGTGAAAGTTAATACTATGACTGAAAGGGCAGAATCTGCAGAAGCAACAATCAGGAAGCTAAATTCGGGAAAAGGCAAAGTTAGATGATATGTTGACCATGGGAAAGAGATTTAGAGATCGGCAAGGAATTGGTTATGGCAATGTATCAAGCGATGTGGGAAACTTCAAGACAAAGGTTCAAGATATGAATAAAAAGGTGATTAAGACTCGTGTGCGAAAACCTCTCATATGCAGTTATTGCATGTTTCATGGCGGTGTCTTAAATTGTTGAGAGATATCATGAACGGACGTCAGCTGCCCATATGTTCCAACATAGACAGTACTCAACGGTCAAAAATGGTTCGGAAGGTATGGATTCCTAAACGTCTGAATACTTGTTTCGTTGCTCATACTTCACTTATTGCACATTCTAGAGACTCGTGGTACTTTGATAGTTGGTGCTCTTGTCACATGACCGGAACTCGGGAGTTTTTGACAAAAATAAAACCTTATGATGGTGGTTCTATTACTTTTGGTGATGAGAAGAAGAGCTGAGTCATTGGCAAAGGTGAAATGCACATTGAAGGATTTCGGTGTTTACAAGTGTGTTGCTCGTTGAACATGAATTTCCGCTCGAATTACTCCACACCAGAATGGCATCGTCAAAAGGAAGAATATAACACTTCAGAAAATGGCTCGAGTAATGCTTGCAAAAAAAGGTATACACAAAAAATTGTGGGCAGAAGCTGTTAATACAGCTTGTTATACTATCAATCAGGTGTATCTTAGGCCTTTTACCAACAAGACTTCTTACGAGGTATGGAAGGGAAGAAAGCCAAATTTATCTCACTTGTATGTGTTTGGAAGCAAGTGTTACATTCTACCAGATAGAGATCCATTAGCCAAATTTGACAATCGTAGTGATGTTGGTATATTTCTGGGGTATTCTGTGAATAGTCGAGCTTACCGTGTATTTAATCCTTAAAGAATATGCTTATGGAGTCAATCAATGTAGTTGTGGATAATTCAGATGACAAACGGGAGTCAAAGGAGAAATATGATGAACCAGATGTTGAGTATGTTCCACCACAAACTATTCTGCCAGAATAGCCAGATGAGTATGTTAGAACACAGGAACACGCAGAAGACCAGCCAGTGTTAGAAGAGTATGTTCGAACACACTCCCCCACACCAGTCTGTATGTTCCAACACAGGAGATACTAGAACCGATTTCAAGAAGAACCCGATCCATTCCTAGGGTGAACTACCGTGAGCTTGGTTGATTGCAATGTTTTATCTCACTCATTGAGCTGAAGAATTACAAGGAAGCATTACTTGATAAATACTGGATTGCGGCAATGCAAGAAGAGCTCGAATAGTTTGAACGTAATGATGTATGGCATCTTAATCCTCAACAAAAATGTCTCAATGTTATTGGTACAAAATGGATTTTCAAGAACAAGTCAGATGCTGGTGGACATATTACGCGCAATAAAGCTAGAATGGTGGCACAAGGATATACTTAAGTAGAAGGTGTTGACTTTGACGAAACTTTTGCACCAGTTGCCAAGTTAGAATCTATTCGCATCTTGCTTGTCATTGCTTGTATGATGAATTTTACATTATATCATATGGATGTCAAAAGTTCCTTTCTGAATGGCGTGGTAAACGAGGAGGTTTATGTGGAACAACCTAAAGGGTTTGAAGATCCTCGGTATTCACATCATGTGTATGTACTTAATAATGCACTATATGGGTTGAAGCAAGCACCTAGAGCATGGTACGAACGACTGACAATCTTTCTGCTTAAGAAAGGTTATCTTCAAGGGGGAGTAGATCGTACATTGTTTGTGCTCACGAAAGCATCCAAGTTTTTAATTGCTCAAATTTATGTGGATGATATTGTGTTCGGTTCTACTTCGTCTTCTATGGTGCAAGATTTCGTATCACTAATGCAATCCAATTTTGAGATGAGCATGGTTGGAGAACTTACTTATTTTCTAGGGCTTCAAGTTAAGCAAGAGAAAAATGGTTTGTTCATAAACTAAAGCAAGTATGGCTTGAATCTGTTGAAGAGGTTCAGTCTTAATAGTGCACGTGGTATTCGAACTCCAATGGCAACCACAAAAAAATTGGTTAAGGATGAGAAAGGTTTTACAGTTGATCATAAATTATACAGAAGAATGATTAGAAGTCTGTTGTATCTTATTGCTAGCCGACCAGATATATGTTTCAGCATAGGAATTTGTGCAAGATTTCAGGCTGATCCTAATGAATCTCATTTGACTGCAGTAAAAAGAGTTATTCTATATGTTAGTGGGACTTCTGATTATGGCATATGGTATTCTAAGAATCAAGGCTCAAATATTATTGGTTATACTGATTCTGATTAGGCTGGTAATGTAGATGATCGAAAAAGTACTACTGGAGGTTGTTTCTTTATTGGTACTAATTTGGTCTCATGGTATAGTAAAAGAAAAATTCAATCTCTTTATCATCTGGTGAAGCTAAGTATCTTGCTGCTGGAAGTTGTTGTGCACAATTATTATGGATGAAACAAATGTTGAATGACAATGGAATTCAGCAAGAGTCTCTAAAGATCATGTGTGACAACAAAAGTACAATTGACATCTCTAAGAATCCGGTACAACACTCAAGAACAAAACACATTGACATCAGGAACCATTTTATTAGAGATTTGGTTGAAATAAAAGAGGTTGTGGTGGACTATGTTCCAACATGCGAACAATTTACAGATATGTTCACTAAACCGTTGGATGCTTCAAGCTTTGAATTTCTTAGACAACACCTTGGTGTGTGTCGAATATGAGGTACGCTTGAAACTCCTCTGTACAATATATATATATATATTATGGTTCGGTTTTTTTTTGTCTCGAAAAACAAAATTAGAAAGACAAAAAAGACCAAAAATTGGAGGATGAAGAAGAAAGTTTGAAGTGGTTGGATAATATGTTGGAAGTTAAAGATGTGACATGATTTGACTTGACAAGAAAAGTTATCATTCCTTGGTAAGGTAAAAAAGGTGGACACGGTTAGAGAGGAGAAAAAAAGAAGGAGTTATTTTTGGTTCAAATTCTACAATCACTCCACATTCCCTCTATTTCGGCAAGGTGCACTCTCCTACTTCTACCAAAATTCTCAAGCTGTTTGGAAGATATTCTATCAAGTTTTGCTAGCAATCAGTAAACTCTCCAGTCTACTCCAAACTCTACATTGATACCTTTATAATGGCCGGAAACATGAAGCCTATTCTCCTCTCCTCTGGCAAACCTGAGATCGCATCAGGCAAGACCAAGAAAGCACCAAGCAGTGAGAAACCAAAATTTCAAAAGGTAACGGTCTCTAAATCAACTAAAGTCATCTGGAAGGAAAAGGTTTTTGATTATTTTGATGAATTTTTTAAGTGGATTCAAGCAAATCGTGTTCCTAATGATTTAAGGAACTTATAAAACCCGAAGGTTGAATTTTTAGATGTTAAAATGGATGAGCTGCTCTCCAGAGACATTGGAGAGATGTATTACATTGAGTGTTTTGATGTTAAACTACTAAGGGGTGAGTACAAGGAATACATGGGCAAAGATATGTTTCATGTCTATTGTTACATTCCGAGAAGGAGCTCTGAGAAAATTGAAGAAAGTTTTGATGAGGAGGTAGTAGTTTTGGAAGTAGTAAATCTACAAATCAGTTAAAAGTAGTTAAATTTGATGCCATGAATGCTGAGAGGATTGAGAAGCTCAGGGATGTAAAGCCTCCGGTGATAGTATTGTCAGAAAGTGATGATGAAGCAGAGGCTTGGTATGTTCCAACATACCTGCATGCAGATGAAGTGGAAGTTGATAATGCCAATTTGGGCTATGTTGGGGAAAATCTAAGGGATCATGATTTTCCAATGTATGAGGAAGCTGTTTATGAAGATTATGAGGGATTGATGGGGGGGGGGGGGGGGAGAAGAACACACACTTGACACTTCTAAAACAGAGGAAGAAGCTTAGAATGTTCCAACACGGGAACAGTATGTTGCAACACACTGTACTGAGCAGCAATAAGCAGAACATGAACCTTTTCTCGCATATTCCAGTGATGAGGTTCTAGACGAGTTCATTCAGAACAGGAAGGCCAAGAGGAAGATCAATGAGGCTGAATCATCACAACCTATAAAAAGGGCAAGGTTGCGCAACCTTCTACCAAAAAGAAGAAGAGAACAACATTACCTCCTCATTCGGTAAGTCATACATTTTCTGAAATATATTATGATTCAAATTGTGCGGAGATGAGGGATGTATCCTCTATGAGGAAGGTGATTTTGAAAGACCTCCAGACTTGGTGGCATACAAATCTAGCGGGTTTTCTTACTTTCTTGAGTGAATTGGGATGAGAAAGGTTGCTACAGGGTTCCTGGATTACAACAAATAGATTATTTGTGACGTATATTCAAAATTGATGCCTGGAAATCTTTAGGAAGATTCACCTTGGTGTGACCGGGTGTATGTGCAAGGAAAGATAGTTAACTTCTCGGCTAAAAGAATTAACTGGCTATTGGGGTTGAATACTTCATAGTTTGAAAGAATTTTTGATGAAGAAATGAAGGTCTCAGATGACCAAAATCTGACTAAGATTTCAGGTGGAGTCAAGACTGAATGGGCGGCGACTGGGTATTCTCACGCCCAGGCTCTTTAGGCTGTATCAGGTGGCCGTAAACTTCTGGATGCCATCCTCAAAAACCAAAACTCTTACACGTGAAATGGAAATGTTACTCTACTGTGTTGGAACACAGAGGCCAGTTAACCTTGGCCTACTTATTCAGCAAGCCATTTTCCATCAAGCTATCTCTCCAAAGGCAAATCATGCCCCGATGTATCCGTGAATCATATCAACATTAGTTAGAGGTGAACGGGTAAAGGCAAAGCCAAAGGACGAGATTATAAAGACTGAGCCGTTGAAGCCAAACAAGAAAACCTTCAGTCCGAGGCAGGTGAAGGACTTACCATGGAAGCCAAAAGCTGGTGATTCTGGTTCTGATCAAGGAGACAAGCAACCTCAGTTGGAAGCTTTGAATGCTAGATTTGGTGCTATTGCTATACAGCTTACTGCTTTGGAGGGAAAAAAGACCAAGTTAGAAGCAAAGAGGGCTCAGTTGGAAGCTTAGAAGGCTGATCCTGATCAGAGTTTATGAATGAATGACTATGTTCCAACATAGTCAGTATTAACTTCAGGGGGAGCTGCCTTTTGATTTTGCTGGTCTTTATTCATATTTTTCTATGATTTTGGCATGTTTAATGACCCCAAAGGGAGAGATGTATATTAATTTGGATTTGGATCTGTTGGATATTAATTGTTAATTGTTTTTGGATTTCAGAGATGGTTACTTTTGTATGTTCCAACATGTAGGGATTTCAGGAATTCTGATGATTCTGATGGAAGTTTTTTTGTTTTATTAGTCCAAAATGGTTGGATCCACAAAATGCCACAGGGGGAGATTGTAACGTCATGTGCATCTCATGGATTATTGTGTTGACATTTGTGAACTAATGTTAATGAAGAAAAACGTTCCATATTGGAACATACTGGGAAAGTTCAGATTTGGCGAGTAGCAAATTTGATTTAGCCTTTTAGAAGAATAATGGTTTTATGGAAAATCCTTATAATTATGGAATTGAATTGATAGTTAGACTAAAATGGTAAAACCAGTTTTCTTCAAGATATCCTGCATCAAATGCAACAGAAACCACAAATGAAGTTGCTGCTGCTACTTTAAGCTATGAAAAAGAAGTACGTCCCTTAATTTAAGCTCATTATCTATACACATGCGGCAGTATTTCGTGCCTACAGATGCTGAAGACGAGGATATTGGTTCTGATGCAAAAAGGGTCGAATTGAAATCTCGGATAGTATATTTTCCGAGTGTACTGAGTGCAATGCTATACCTTAAAAGCAATGAAAAATAATACAGGTAACATCTGACACCATTAGCTCGCAATACAACACAAAAGAGCTAAAATGACGCTTATATAGGGACACTTACACAAAAAGAGTCACAATAAATGTATATTAGGACGCTTATGAATTAAACGTCTCAAAGTTTTGTGACACATGTTGAAAGCGTCCTAATATA
>JAULKM010101521.1:0-10136 GCA_032355605.1 Rubia tinctorum | reverse complement strand
CTTGTGTCTTGTTAATTTCGTTCATATTTTCTGTTCTTTCTCCATTCCGCACAACAGTTATCATCCGCTAAGAGGTTCCAATTTGGTCTTGGTCACTTATCCAATTGTTATTTAAATTTTTTATCTTAAAGAAGATTGATAGTATTGAATGGTTTTCATTTATTAAGTTATGGAGAAATTTGAATTTGTGTCACCATCTTTAAGCTATTTTTAAAAAATTTGTACAAGAAATGTATTTTGTTCGATTATCATTTTTGTTAGATTAACTCTTGCCTGACGGAGAGTTGATCTACCATGAACATAATGTGGTGTCATATATTGTTTCCAGATTTGAAAATTTCCTCTCAACCATGTTTAGGTTTTGTGTTACGTTTCCAAATTCATTTTTATTTCATTTTCTGATTAATGTTTTCAGTCTTTTAAGTTTCAGAACGAAATTCAATCGACCCTGTTCTGTAATTACTTCATTCCAACTCCTCTATATTAATTGATGGAAATCTTCCCTATGTAGCCAGATCTCCTGGAAATGTAATGGTTTTGTGCATGTGTTTGTAAAGCTCGAGATGTCATTCATGGACCCTAATTATGGTGTTGCAGGACCTGGCTATTCTTGTAGATTCCTGCAGACAATAAAGACCTGAAGACAAAACCTATACCTAATTTATTTAAATTAAATGAGGCCTCACGGTTGATTTTTATACCTTCTAGGGGAGGTATCCATCTAACTGTCATCTTTGACCTCTTTATCAGTGGTGGAACAATCCCATTAATAAAGAAAATATGATCATTTGATAAAAAGTGCAGGTCATTGTGTATAGATTACAAAGAGAGAGAAAAAAAAAGAGGCAACAAATTTCAAAATAAGTTCAACATTAAAATATGTATTCAAATATATCTTTTGGTTCCTTTCTTTCAATAATTCCCATAGGATTGTCATTGTGTTACAATTTATAGAAAGTCTTAATTTGGATGAACCTGTTGTATTCTAGTAGTGCTGCAATCTTGATGATATAGAATTGAAAGGCCTATTTTGGAAATTCATCGAACTATGGAATTTCTTTCGTACCTTGCCAGTCTTTGTACACGTATTGGAAAAATGTCCTACAGTGTCCACATTCTGACATTTTGGGCATTTTGAAGCAAGATTATAACCCATTCTCATAAGAATATTATCAAATCGTAAGGCATCATTCAATAAAAAATTAAAAAAGATATGTTGTTTGGAATTATTAAATTCCATACTTTTAATAATATTGATATGGTTTCTTTTGTTTTCCTGATTGACAAATAAGCAGATTGAATGGTAAAACATCCCCTATCGTCCGGCTTCCAAATTAGAAAATCTTTATGAGTTGTCAAATTGATTTTCATTCCAATTTTTTACACCACTTGTGCAGGTAAAAAATTTGATAAGATAGGAAGTAAAGATTCCTTACTCATATGGAGGTCTTTAATTTGTAGATAGGGAAGAGGAAATTGTACCTGTGGCGGTCATATGTTCAAGAGACAACTGGTACTCAGCCAGTTGGCAATCCATATATTCCTCTATCCATCACCTATGATTACTTGTGAATTCAATTTAGATAATCTATCTATTTTTCTTGCACCTATCCCATGTATCTTAAGTTCTATATCTCAGTGGAAATTACCACATAAACTTGGACTAGGAGGTTATTCCAGTTGCATCTTCCACCTAATTTTGGTGAAAAGGGGAGTTGACAGATGTGGTTAAGTCTCTAATACTTATTCCATTTTCTTTTGTAGGATAGCATATCATCTTCCACGAAACCCAATGTCTCTTGTTATCATTCTCTGTCTCTCCCCAAAAGAAATTACTCATCAAGATTTCAAGTTTTTTTATTGTGTGAGTTGTAGGGGCTGTAACCAACCACGAGTGTTGAGGAATAGTCTCAATACGTGTTTTATGAGGATTAGTTTCCCTCCTTGAGAGAGCTACTTATTCTTCTAATTTTCTAATTTGTTGGCTACTTTATCAATTTAGTCTGTGAAATACCTGTTAATTTTTATGCCTATAAAATTTGAATCCATAGGTATGGCAATGGAACTGAGCCTTGACTCATTCTTGAGATTTGTTGAATCTCCTCTTTTTTTCCTCTTGATCAGTTTTCTTGAGTAAAAAAAGCTTCTTAAAAAATTGACCTTTAGGCTTGTCGCCCTTTGAAATATGTCCATAATTTCATAAGGTTTCTCAGACTTTGGATTTTCCTAAGATGAATATCGATGTGTCATCCACAAATGAAATCTTAGTTATGGGTAAAATGTTTGCAAGTGTTTTAAAAAAATTTAAATTCCCTACTTGAAATTGTTTTCTCATATTTTAGACTAGCATTTCAGTTAATATATTCAAGAGGAATGGGGATAGGGGATTGCTCTGTTTCAAACCTCTTGAATGTTTTTAAAAATCCTTGTGGAATTAAATTGATTAAGACATAGAACCAAGCTGAATTTAGATTATTCGTGATGATTTTAACAAAATTTTCATGAAAATTTAATAATAGCAATACTAATTTAGAGCTTCCCAAGAGACTCTATCAAACGCTTTCATCATATCCATTTTCAAGATTAGGTTCAGTGATTCAGATTTCCTATCAAAAAGTCTTATGGCTTCTTTCATCATCAAGTTGTTAGTTATATCCCTTCCTGCGAGGAAGGCCAATTGTTCTTCTGAAATGATTTTCCATGACTGGTTTAAGCCTTTCAACCACTACTTTAGCCATCACTTTATTTGTGAAGTTAGATAAGCTTATAGGTATGTATTCCGAAAAGGAGGTTGGTGTTTTATTCTTTGGGATAAGAGCTATGAATGAGCTGCATACAGCTCTGGGGATTGGTACCTCTAGGTGAAATTTTATGACAGCTTAAAGCATATCATTATCAATTAGATGCCATATTTTTCTGAAGTAGTGGCCTTTAAACCCATCTGGGTCTAGAGCCGCTGTGGGATTTAGATTAAAAATAACATTTTTTTAACTTCATCCATAGTTAATTACATGCTTAAGCAGCTCCTGATCTTGGGAGTTTGTTATTAAAGCCTTTACAGGTTTGATTTCATGAAGAAGAAAGAGAGATTTGTTCCAGTTTTAGCTTTATTTTCATCAGATAGCAACTCTTTAAAAAAGGTGGAAAATTCCTCTCCTAATTCTTTCTAAACTTGTATCCATGAATTGTTTGAATATTTTAATTTAAAATAGATAACCTGGATTTATTTTCTGACATGGCCTTATGTAATTATTCTGAATTGCAGTCTCCATCTTTGAGCCACTTTTATTTTATTCTTTGTTTTAAAAATGTGTTTTCCTCTAATATGGATTTAAATAGGATTGATCTAGCTTTGTTCAATTCAATTTTATCATTTAGTGATTGAGTTCTAATATATTGTTTCCTCTAGCACTACAACCTCAGCTTTAGACGTCTTAATATTATCCCAATGTTGCAAAAGACATTTTATTCTAGTTTTTTATTTCAATTTTAAGTCTCTAGAGCTTTAAAGGCAAGCTTAGTTGTCCTTATGCCTCAAAGGGTTGTACCCAGCAGTCCTCTATGAGTTTTACGAAGTCCTGCCTCAAGAATCACATTTCCTGGAACCTAAAGGTTCTAGACTAGGTGGTATTGTTGTTTCTGATCTCAAAATAAAGTGGGGCATGATCAGAAGATGTCCTATTTAGGACTTGAACAGAGGATTTGTTAAAATTCTCATGGAAGGATTGGTTAGCCAATACCCTATCTAACTATTAGGTGTGGGTTTAGAGCCATTTGGTTACTCCAAGTGTAGTAATTACCTATGGTATTCATCTCATTCAGTTGAAGGTTATTTATGATATTATTAAAATCCCTAATCATATTTATGTCCAGACTACTAAAACCTGAGTACTCATCTAAATTCCTTATTGCATTAAAGCCACCTCTGAGAATTGTATGACCTGAGAATGGTGTGGAAAGAATATGTGTACAGTATTAATCTTTCAGCAATGGAATGAGGAGAGTATATCAAATAGACATTAAAACAAATTTATACCTGCTTGTCTCAAAGATTTAGAAAAATAAAATTCTCAAGCTCAGAAACCGGTGTCACTAAAACCCTATGGGAATAGAAAATCATGATTTCCTTATGTATTGTATCTAGCATAATTTCTTTTGATATCCTATTATGCTTTCTAGTTTACCCTTAGGGTCTATGATAACTAGCAAGTCAATTTTATGTTAAACTGACAACCATTTTAGTCTCTTCTCTCTCAGATGTTCTCATTCCTCTCACATTCCAAAACATAATATTAACTAGCATATTTACCGTATTTGACATTTCTTTTCATGGCTAACCTGGTACTTGTATTGGGATGTTCGGTCTAAGTGAGCTTGTTATCTTCATCTTCCTGATCTAAGCATGAAACCATCTCCACTTCTTGACCCGGGATAACAACGTCATCCAAGTAATTACTTGGTGTTACAGCATCATTAGTTTGAGCCTGTAATGTGTGTACTTGCAGAGTGGGTGTTAAGTTGTTAGGAGATGATCTGTTAATGTTCCAATTCAAATGGGAGAGATTAAGGTTTATAGCATTTGGTGTGTCTCTGAGTTTTGAGCAGGGAGTATCATCGTTGAAGGTTACTGATGTGGTCTTCTTCTATGGGGATGATGGCGTTGTTTTATAGCCCTTCGATTCATCTTTGTTGTCTCTGGATTCTTCCAGCTCCAGTGACGATTCATCCTGATTTTGGTTTTCGTGCTGCGGAAGTAAGTGAAGAATTTGTAGGCCCTACTCCTCTGTGTGATGGTCATCTTGCTGAAGAACTTAGAACCTGTTGGAGACATAAGTAGGAGAGGAGGGGGACTCTAATACAATATCTTCATTTTGACCATTTTGATTCAATTATTTATCCTGTGATGTTTTTATATTGTCATGATCAATCTGACTGAATTTTTTTGCTATGGTGTTCACCTGGTGGGTGAGAATTGTTATTTTGGATGAGTGAGAAGGGGAAACAACATCCATTTGCTGTGTTTTATCATTATAAGTGAATTTAAATGAACTGACCAGTAAATTCATTTCCTGTGTGTTTGCCATTTCTCCCTTTTCTATATTGCCTATTGGTTCTACGTTTTATCCTTAGGTAAAGCATTGCTATTATCAGTAACCTTCCATTTTGTTCGAACCATTTTGCCCCTAGGTTCTGATTTTCCTAACATTTTTGGCCATTTTGTGACCAGTATTATCCGTTAGTTCTTCGTGTTTGCAAATGTCTTCAGCATGTCCTAGTTGGTGGCAAATTTTTCAATAAGCTTGGAAATCTTCATACACTATGTTATAAGATTTATTATTGCCAATTGAACTTAATCGAATTTTAGAGGGCTTAGGTTTGCAGACATCCATTACAACACAGAGTCTAATAGTGGAAGGTCTAGTGAGGTTCTTCGTGGGTGTACCGGTAAAGTTCTTCTAGAGCCTTTCCAATATGTGTAAGAATAATGGGATGAAAGAAGTGTATTGGAGGATACTCGAATGTGAGCCACACTGGAGCTAGGGAGGATTCCTCGTCGAAGTCAAAGTGTTTCGTCCACTTGAGGACCCTCATTATGTTTTCTCCTAGGGACCATGTCCTCCTATAGTTAGAATATGCTTTCGGATGGAGTCCATCGTTGGTCTACCCCTGCTGAACTTGCCAATTAGAGCTTTAGCATACTAAATAGCCAGCATATCGATTTCATCCTCTGGGTAAAGGGCTTCCACCTGTCCTCTGTAATTGTAATGTGGATGTAGGGCTATTGAATCTGAGGTGAGGTTTGGTTGCTTTATGGACTCGGCAAAGGTAGTGGTGTGGTTGTCCATGGCCGGCGTGTTTTCGGCGAAGAAAACCGTTGTACAGTAGAAAGTAGAAAGAGTCGTTGCAGAGAGCAAGGACTTTCTAGAGAGACAAGAAGCCAACATCTGAAACATTAGTCTTCTTCATTGCTCCCTTTCTAGCTTCAACAAGATTGTAATTTTTCTGAACATTTCTATTTCTAACAAAGGCTATTTTCCTATTAGCCATAGTCTCTTCGAATTCCCAGTTCAAATGAGAGTGTATTAATTTGAAGCAATATCTGCAGTATTCCGAAAAATCCTTGTATTCTACTAGTATATTATAGGACTAGTTGTGAGCAATGGATCCTAACCTGATTTTTTCTGGTTTATCTTCAGACACATCCATCTCTGCGCAAATCCTTATAGTAGAAGGCCTCGTTAAGATCCTAGTGGGTGTGTTTGAAGCAACTCACCTACAGATTTTCCGATGTCGATTAGGGCTTTAGGGCGGAATAAATACACCGGTGGAAACTTCCTCATGAGCCAAACCAGAACAAGCGACGAATCTGCATCATAATCAAAGCCTTTCGCCGATTTCATGACCCTCATAATGATACCTCCAATTGACCATGTCCTTTTGAGCCAACATATATAGTAATCTTTATCGTGGTCGAACGTTATTTGGACATGGCGTAGAGAAAATGCTAGAATTATACCCTTAACGTTATCCGGACATGGCGCAGAGAAAACTACACAATAATATATCATCTTCTTCTTAATCTTTCTCTCCGATGGTAGAATTTGAAGAAAATGGTAGAATAAAAAGAAAAATATCACCAATTCTATTTCAAGTAGCGTTCGTCAAAGATCGGACTAGCCAGGGCTAAAATATTGCTCCTTTTGTCCCATGAGTTTTGGCATGTTTACTTTTCAAAATCAAACTTGGTAAACTTTGACCCTAAATATGAATTACTATCTTTATATTAAAAATATCATGTGACATATTGTTAGATTCATCTTAATATCATTTTCTAAATATCATTTTTTATGCTACATTGTTATATATTGCTAGATATATTAACGGTAAAATATGATCATTGAAAATCGTGAAAAAATTCATTGGCCAAAACTTGTGGGATAGTGGGGGTAGAATATCTTGGAGTCCTGTATGTGGGTCAAGGGAATGATCGTTGTTGCTTCAAATGGGAAAGAATAAAATTATTCTGGATCAGAAAAAAGAAAAGTAGGTCGTCTTTCTCTTTTAGAGCATGTCTCATGCGAGACCTCTTGTGGTAACACTAGGGTAAATTATTAAGAATGAATTTATAATATAGCATATTTTGAATTCGAGAGTTCAAATACAAATACTATTGATTCATAGTCAGTTTTAAAATATTCAATGAAATTAAAGGACTGGTTTTTAAAAATTCTATGAAAGCCTTCTTCTCCGACCAGACGAAGCTCTAGTTCTCCGCGTCACACTGCCTCATTCTCTAGACAGTAAAAACCCTCATTCTTTGGCCAACCATTATCTTTAAATCTTTGATGGATATCCACCCACCTCTGATGGCAGAAATCAGTGTTCGCTGGAGGCAATGATTGATGTAATTGATTTGATAAATCAACTGAAATGATTTTTTATTTGATGATTACTGCATTTCCTCAAATGCCAAATGCTGGCGGTGTGGCATTAGAAATGTCCAATTTCTACAGGACTTCCGAATTTCGTAGAATGTGAGCAGCGTTGCCTTCGATGGAAATTTTTTGCAACTCCTTTGATGGTTTCTACATTTCAATTTTCAATTCAGGATAGAGAAGATGATACGCAGCTTGAGAAGATGGTAAGTCGGGCTGAATTCGGTTGACCTGTGAAGCTGCAGTAGTAGATAATGAAATAAGAGCCGCGAGAGAAGGGGTGATGAGCGTATAAATCCTCCAACGAACGCACCCGGAATGGGCTCTTCCTGCCAGCCTCTTATTCCAGGTTTTTCGGGCAACTGGTCGATTGAGTGTGATCCCAGGTCAATCAGGTTTGAAGAGTGGATCTAATTTGATTATTTTAGGCCTGATTGTTTGGGCTTTCTTTTGTATTTGGCCTAATCCCTAAAATTTCACACCTAAATAATAATTCATCCAGTTAAAATAGTTAAACATCAAATATAATAGTTTAAAATTAATTTTAATAATAAACTACATTAAAATAGATAAACATCACATAAAAATACTAAAATAGACATCGAACTAAAATAGTTAAAAATCAAATAAAAAACTACACTAGAGTATAGTAAAACATCAAAATAAATTCTAAATAGTGTATCTTCTCTCTCAATTTCATGGCAAGGGGAGCCAATAACACACCCCATAATTGTTTTTTTAAATAGATCTTGTTGATAATAATCATAAGTACAAAAACCTTGCATCTAATTAACATGTATGGACCATCGATCTATTTAGTATATTAATAGTTAGCACTTAATCACTCTTAATTCATAGAAATTAAAATTCATCAATCAGTTATTTCAAACAACTCGGGACTGGATGGATCAATGGAAATATAAAACTCATATTTTTGGAATGACCAAAAGCAAACGTTATAATAGTCGGTGCCGCAATATTTACTAGCCAATTGAGAATTGAAAATATCAAACTTTTGTGCAATCCATTCCACCAAAAATTTGTGGAGTCTGAAAAATTCATCACAGACGCAAAATTAAAATTGGCACCCAAATGAAGGACATGGAAATCTACATCATCATCACTAGAGTAAAATTAAACTTAGAGTACTAGAGGGTTGTTGATGACATCCTCGATGATCAATCAATATTTTCATCCCATACATCCACAGAATTGACACCAAAAAAAGAGAAAATTACAAGGAATGATAAGAGATAAAGGATTTTCATAATTTTAGTAATAATATTTAATCTGGATTCTGAGAATGGTTTATTGACAAGGAAAATGATTGACCTTTTTATACGGGTGTACTACCTACCTCTAATGGAAGATCAGCATAATTATGATAATTTGTAATAGCGATTGTATTGTAAATCTGTATTTAATTTTTATCATACTTATGAACCATATATGTTCAATCGGTGAACAAAACAGTCTATTCATTAATCTTCAAAAAAGAGAGTATATTCATTAAAAGATTTGAAATTGAGGAAATTAATATATTATGGAACCATTAGATTGATATCTTATGATAAATGTGATTGATTGATTTCCATTGCTTAGATTTTTTTAATACAATTATCATGACAGGACAAACAAATTTCTTTTCTTAAGTAAAGTGTTTTAATATGATCAATTTTACTAATGATGCTACTTCATTAAGATTGAACATTCATGTTTGAGAAAAAAATGAGGACTCGAAAAACATACTAATTTGTTACCATCTTCAATTTACATAAAAGTAGAAGAAAACATATTTAGCAACCATAATCGGCCCAAGACCTGTGCGGTTGTGCATTCGCACTGGGCCCAACATTCTTAGGGGCCCATTTTTAAAAAAATCCTTTATATATATATTTATATATTCCCTTATAATTTAGATTTGGACTAGTTTAACCCCAGTATTTCTTTGGTTGTCATTTTAACTAAAGAAATAACCTTAACACCTTTTCTGCAAACACTATTACTGGAAACATGCCTAAGGACTTACACTGAATTAAAATGGGCCTGATGCCTTATCTGGAACCAAAAACTTTTAAGAAGTCTTCTTTGTCTATCTGGGCGTTTCTTTAATTATGCTTCAAATGTAATGTTGATGCCTCATTCAGGAGTGGAATTGATAGTTCTCATGGGATTGTAGTCAGAGATTCTAAAGGGAGTATTATTAAATATTTCTCTCTCATTTTAGAGAGACACTCTCCTCTAGAAGCTGGGCTAAGTAGTATATAATTTGCATTTCATATCATCTTTGCACATAACTGGCATTCTATGGTTATTGAATCAGACTTCTTGACTGCGATTCAAATTGTTATGTCTCCAATGAAAGCACCTTTTTCTTTGTACTCTAAATGTGTCAACATAAAAAAAGCAAAACTTGGTGATGTTTCAATTAGACACATTCATAGGGAGTTTAATACAGTGGAAAATTTTATAATATAGTGGAAATTTCTATTACTAAAAAGGGCATATGTTATAATCAATGAACATGGAAGTCACAAAATCCTATAGGAGCATATGGACTATATGACTAAAGGTCTGATAATTTTATATCAGATGCAAGTTCCATCTGTAAGGATTCCTAGGACCTGGGGGGGGGGGGGGGGGGGGGGGGGGGGGGGGGGGGGGGGGGGGGGGGGGGGGGGGGGGGGGGGGGGGGGGGGG
>JAULKM010101520.1:0-10137 GCA_032355605.1 Rubia tinctorum | reverse complement strand
GTTGTGTGTCTCGTGTTTATTTACTTTACATACTTGGTTAAGTTAGACCATGTTGGAACATAGGATTACTAGTTAAGCTAAAATGGTAAAACCAGTTTTTGAGTAGCGATCCAATATGCATCATTTCTGCCCAATCAACATGACTTCCTGAAAGAGTCATCTTCTTCAAACTTGGAGGGAACATATTCAGGCGAGGAATGGTAAGGGGAATCATACCAAAGGTCCGGTCTTCCAGTTTCAGTGTATCAAGATGAAGCGTACCTGAAAGATCAGGAATGAGAAATGGCTCATTGTTTCCAGCTGAAACCAAGTGAATCCAAACTTTCGAAGGTTAGGAGTTCTTTCCAGTAAATGTGAAACAGAATCTGATGGATAAAAATGAGAAAGGGTTTGCAAGTCATATAGATTGCCCGTGAAGTTTCCTTGTTTCTTTGCCAATAGCTCGTTGGTCGTTATCAGGTTTGAGGGAAAACAATAGTTTTTGAAAACCATTTCATTTGTAACTTGGAAATGTCTCAACTTTGGCATCATATAGATGTCAGTGGTTAAGATGATACTTCAGCCTTTCTCTACATCAAGAATAAAAGTTTGAAGCCTTCAAAGTTCAAATATAGATACCAGAAATTATTCAAGGCTATAAACTCGAATTTCCAGGTATTTCAAATGTATCAACACTTGAATTTCATCTGGAAATGAATCTATCTCTATGTGCCTAATGTCCAGTCTCTTCAGGAGCTAAAGGTGGGAACACTGAGGCTTCCATAGGACACTCTGCTGTAAGACAATGAATAGAAACTATACGAATGGAAACACTAGAAATCAGAAAACTGGGTATCATAGCACGAAGCATTCCAACGAGCACATTTGTAGATTAATTGGACAAAGGTCGCGTCTTTAGCTTTCAAGTGGAACAATTTTTCAGCATATCATGGACTCGACAAGATCTTATTCCACCATCAACCCTTCTCTTCACAACTATAACAAGACTTCTATCAATAAGATTCATTAGATAATCCTCTGCAACATCTTCCAACCTCTTTTAGGATGTCCTCTGAACGAATCCCTCAGCAATCCAGGACCTTATCAGCCACTTCACAATGATTTCACAATCATCCTGGAATGATCCTATTAAGCAATAACAATATTACGTGAATATTATTTGTAATTGCAATTAGATTAGGTTCCTTTTACTATTTTGTGTAGGTATTTGTACCCTATATAATGTACCCCAGTGCATGAATACAATCAGAAAATTATTACCCGTAAATTCTTCATGGCATCAGAGACTAAAATCATGAAATCCTAAGAAAATTTCCGCTACTATTCTTGAGCCGCCGCCGCCAGGCATGCATTTGTCATATACGTCTCCAATTTCTGCCGCCGCTGCTCGCCGATCTCAGTCCACCGATCACCGTACCGCTCCTCTATGTTGTTGGGATCGTTTGACCGTCAGCTGCCATTCTATCCATCTGTGCATTGATCTCCATGTGGCCAACACCGTTCCACGGGCCCCCGACGGTCTATTACACGCTGCCGCGTTAACTTGCTCGTACCGCCGATCTGCTTCCGCCACTAATCTGTAACAATGTCTACACCTGGTTTCGATTCTGATGCTACTGAGCAAACCCGCATCGCTACTGAAGATGAGCCTAACAAGCTACAGAATCTTAATCTTAATATCGCCGACGTGATTGTAGCTTTACTGAAATAGTTGCAATTATAATCTGGCTATGGGGGATCTATCCCTGCTAGTTGATCTCTGAACGATCCTTACTTCCTTGGTACTTCCGACGACCTCAGTTTTTCAATCTGTCCCATCATACTGGAAGGTGAAGAGAATTACCTTGAATGGTCTAGTGCAGTTTGTGGCGTTATGCTTGTAAAAAAGAAGACTGGTTTCATTGATGGAACCTTTACCAAACTCCCGGATAATCATCCTGATGCAGTTGATTGGCTTGGAGTTAATGCTACCCTTGTATGTTGGATCTTACAGACTCTAGATCCATCATTGCGTTCTTCTACTAGCTACTATGCCATAGTTAAGGAATTGTTGGATGATCTTAAGGCACAGTTTACTATTGGGAATGGTCCGAAAATTCTGCATACACATGAAGATATACAAACCTATCGGAAAAATGGTCAGACTGTTGCCATTTATTTTGGCAAAATGAAGAAGTTGTTTGGTGATTACAATTCCTTTCGCTCTCCTTTAGTTTTCACATGTGATGCTTGTAAACCACTGTGCACTTGCAATCATACTGCCAATGTCTTCCAAGAATGTGAGAGAGATATGATCTATCAATTTCTCCTTGGTCTTGATGAAGGCTATCACACCTTACCCGTCATGCGCATATATGCTCTTGTTGCTCAAGAGGAGAATCACAAAGTCATTGTTCCATTTCATGAGACTTCAATTGACTATATGGCATATGCTGCACAACGCCCACCACCTTCGGGTTCTTCGACAGGTTCTTTCATTTCAGCTAATCACAAGAATCTCACCTGTATTTATTGTCATGGCAAGGGTAATTATAAAGATAAATGTTTCAAGCTCACAGGTGTACCAGATAGGTTCAAGGAGTTGAACCAAAAATCCAAGACGACATGGTCGACTCCACCGACCGCCGCCGCTGGGAACGTCGGACCGGCCGTCGTCGCCTGCCCAGCTCCACCACTTTTGCTGGCGCTTCCATGTCACCACCTGGTCACATTACGGTGGCCGCTCACCTCATTCCTGCCCGCTCTGAGTTCGGTCTTGCTCTGTCTGATGACCAGTGGAGTACGACCGTACATTTATTTAATCAGTTTAATGGTGTGTTTGACCATGGGTCAGGTAAGTCTACTTTACCATGGATTCTTGATTCAGGAGCCTCATATCACATGACTGGTGACAAAGGTTCTCTGATTGATATTACTACTTCTGTCAATTCTGTGAATGTTATATTTCCTGATGGATCAGTGTCATCTTCGACACAATATGGTTCTATTCGCTTTGGGGATGTTACTCTTACTCATGTACTCTACATACCTTCTTTGCGATGCCATTTATTATCATGCTCTGAATTGTATCTACCTTAAAATGTCTAGCTTTGTTTACTGAAATCTATTGCATTATACGAAAAATTAGTAAGAGGAATGTGATTGGTGTGGGTGAACAACAGGGGGGTTTAGTTTCGTCTGTTGGATATGAATTTTCGTCTGTTGGATATGAATGTTCGTCCTCATATCTCTTGCAGTCGATTCTGACAGTTGCTTCAGTTTCATCTTCTAATTTATGACATCAGCGTCTTGGGCATCTTTCCTCTACGGTGTTGTCTTTTGTTTCTACTCTTTATTTCAGCACAAATAATGTTTCTGTTCCTTTTTCTGTATGTCATAGAGCGAAACATACTAGATATATTTTTCCTTTGAATTTTTCGAATGGTAGTTCTTTATTCGAATTGATACATTGTGATGCTTCAGGTCCTTATAAAACACCATATTCTAGTGGTGCATTTTATTTTTTGACTATAATTGATGATTATTCCCGATATTTTTGGGTTTATTTATGAGTTTCTAAGTCAGAAGTTGCTTCTAATTTATTGAATTTTGTGCCCTAATCAAGAACAAGTTTGGCCGCGTGGTTAGGCATGTTTAGGCTGATAATTGTATAGACTTTCTATCTTTGAGACCATACTTTACCGAATCTAGGATTATTTTTAGACATCTATGGTTGATACACCAAAGCATAATGATTGTGTTGAACGCAAGTTTCGTCATTTGTTAAATGTGGCTCATGTTTTGCGCTTTCAAGCCAATCTGCCAACTGTGTTCTGGAGAGAATGTGTTCTTACAACTGCATATTTAATCAACAGGACATCGACGAAGCAACTCGATGGTCGCACACCATTGGAGTTGCTCTATGGACGTCTCCCAAATTACAAACTTCTACGCCTATTTGGATGTTTGTGTTTTGCTTCCTACATTCCCAGATTCCGTGAAAAGTTTGCTCCAAGAAGTCGCCGATGTCTATTTCTTGGGAATCCTTCCGGAAAGAAAGGTTATCACCTTTGTGACTTGGAATCTCGTACTTTCTTTAACAGCCGGAATGCTAATTCCTATGAAGACCATTTTCCATATGCTGTGCCCCCAGTAGTCTCACCACCCCCGAAAGTCTCACCGCAGTCGGCCACCTCACCACAGTTGGCCACCTCACCAACGTTGTCCACCTCACTGCCGCTGGTCACCTCATCGCCTCTGGCCACCTCATCACCTCTGTCCATCTCACCGATGTCGGGCACCATGACATCGCCGACCATCTTATCATCGTCGATTACCTTACCGTCAGCTGCATCCGTACCCCACACGTCTCACACCCTACCCGACGTCGAGCCTCAAGCACTCCACGTGCCGCTGGCTCACGCGCCATCTGCAGCTGCTCCGACAAGTCCATCGCCAACCAACACTCCGGTGCCTCTGGCACCTGCTTCGCGGGTTATGTTCCTAGCGTCGCCATCTACGACCGAGCTGTCTGCTATACGAAAGAGTGGTCTTGATCTTCGACCTCCTACTTATTTGGAAGATTATGTCTGCTCTGTTGCTGACATTAATACCTTCACCCCACTGCTACTACCACACTGGCGACATCACATGCCTTTAGTGTTCTTTATCCTTTAACTGATTTTGTAAAATGCGATAAATTTTCTAGTACGCAATCTAGATTTTTAGGTGCAATAACTTCTAGTGTGGATCCCACCACTTACTCTAAGGCTTCGAAGTATGCCCATTGTCATGATGCAATTGCTAATGAGATTAATGCGCTTGAGTGCAAGAAGACATGGACTATGTCTTTAGTATCTCTTAATAAGACTGCTATTGGATGCAAATGGGTGAATCGTACCAAGTTTAAGTTTGATGGTACCATTGAGAGTAAAAAATAAGGTATTGACTATACTGAGACATAAGGTATTGACTATACTGAGACATTTGCTCCTGTTGCGAAGGTGAGTTCGGTTCGTATGTTTTTATCAGTTGCAGTCATTCGTGGTTGGGAACTTCACCAGATGGATGTGTATAATTCTTTTCTACATGGTGATTTTCAAGAAGAGGTATTTATGCACCGGGCTACCCTGCGCCTCATGGCCAGGTTTGTCACCTTCAGAAATCTCTTTATGGTCTTTTGCAGGCTCCTTGCAATTGGTTTGCGAAATTGGCGCAGGTTTTACGTGCATTTGGTTTTGTTTAGAGTAAGGAAAATTACTCTATTTTCTTTTACTCGTGGCTCAGTTTCTTTGCATGTACTTGTTTATTTGGATAATTTTGTCATTGATGGTAGTTCTTCATCGCTCATCTCTAAATTCAAGAAATACTTGAGCTATTATTTTCATATGAAGGATCTTGGTACACTTAAGTATTTCTTGGGTATAGAGATTGCTAAAAGACCGGATGCGATGTTTCTTTCACAAAGAAAATATGTCTTGGATATCTTATCAGACACAGGTTTGTTGGCTTCTGAACCGACTGACTTCCCTATGGAGCAACACCATGATCTTGCAAAAGTTAAAGTCCCTCTTTATGATGATCCTGAACAATATTGATACCTGGTGGGTTGCCTCATTTATTTGGCTATTACTCGTCCTAAGCTTAGTTATTATATTCATACGCTTACTCAGTTTATGAAGTGTCCTTGTGTTCCTCACTGACAAGCTGCGATTCGATTTCTTCACTACTTGAAGAGTCATATTGGTCAATGTTTATTTCTCTCTTCACGTAATTCGTTACAGTTGACTTTTTTTATTGTGATTCCAACTAGGCTGGTTGCCTCATTATGTGACGCTCTCTGTCTGGGTACTTTGTGATGATTAGTCATTCTCCTATTTCATGGAAGACCAAGAAGCAACCTACAGTTCTCGTTCTTCTGCTGAAGTAGTGTACACTGTTACCTGTTGTGAGTTGTTGTGGCTTAAGTCTTTGTTTCGTGACTTGGGTGTTGTGCATTCTGCTCCTATGCAACTATTTTGTGACAGTCAATTTGCTCTCCACATTGCTGCCAATCTGGTGTTCCATGAATGTACGAAGCATATAGAGGTTGATTGTCATTTCGTCCGTGATCTTGTACAGTCTGGTACTCTTGTTACTCATCATATTCACACGACTGATCAACCTCCAGATTTGTTTACCAAAGCTGTCGGACGGAATCAGTTTCACTCATTTCTAATCCCTATGTTCCAACTTGAGGATGAGTATTAAGGAATAACAATACTATGTGAATATTAATTGTAAATGTAATTAGATTTAGATTTATTTTCTTTTTCTGTTTAGGCCTTTGTACCTCTATATAATGTACCACAGAGTATGAATACAATCACAGAATTATGACCCGTAAATTCTTCAGATCCAGCCAAAAGAAAACTAGGCTTCTAGGAAGAAGGCAACTTCCTAAAGCTCAAATCTAGTATTTCCATGTTCTCCTCGCCATTACTGAAGGCAGCTGGGATATTCCGAGCTACTTCTTTCCAGAATTCCGTTGTTTTAACTTCCTTAGCTAGAAGACCACCAATTGCAAAAATCTGTCAACAATTTCCTTCCCTATTTGAATCAGTTCTCATTAGCGAATACTTTGAACATGAAAAGCATCCAACCTTCCTCTCAAGATAAGAGCCTCAAATAATATGGGAGGTTTTCGGAAACCTTCAAGGCCAAGTCTATGCTCCTAGAAGTGATGAAAATTCTACTGCCATTGCTATCATCTGTCGATACTGTTCCAGGCTTCAATGTCCAAGATGTCATCTGTAACAATAAAATACGTGTTTCCCTTTAAGCGTTTATAAAGCTTGTGCGGAATACCGAGAAAGAACAAGCGAAGAAAATAAAAACAAAAGATAAAAAACCAGAATTTACGTGGTTCACCAATTTGGCTACATCCACGGCCGACCAAGATCGGATTCCACTAAAGAGAAAAAGCCAGATTACAGAATTCCTACTCTCTACCAATCCTATCTCTTAGAGTTACAGTAAAAGGACGAGGCATTATATATAGCCCTCTCCATCGTAAACCCTAATGGCTTTGGGCCCAAAAACATTTTGGCCCAAACCGAAACAGAAGACAGAATACCAATAACAGCGAGACCCCGTACCAACCTGTCGAAGCGGCTAATACGTATTCAAGGCATACCAACACTTACGTATAATATCGACAAATAAAAAGTTTATATTTAGAAACTACTTGTTACGACGAATTTAACAATATTATATACGATACGATTATTGCTCATATATATATATATATATATATATATATATTCAAATATACAGTCAAATTTTAATAGAGAATATTGTTTAAAAAACAAGTTTGCAGTTTGAACTAAAACGGAAACGTAAAATAAAATATGTTTATGCTACGTTGACAATATTGTCCATGGGAATGTGGCAACTGTTAAACTGGAAAGAGTACTACATGACCGCTTAGAGGGACCCGAAGGTGTTCACAGAAGTTCAAGGTTCAATTGGTTTCTTTTTGCGGTTGTGCGTTTTAATTTGTTTGTATTTTTTGACCTGGACCTCATTTTTAAAGGCAGAATGCATAATAGTGAGATTCGTATTCCATCGGCAGTATGTCACTCTCCAACATATATGGCGGTGGTGCTGATTATTATAGCACGTTAATGCAGAAATATAAGGGGGGTGACTTGAGTTCAATCATCTTCTTTGTCCCTCTATAATACTGCTTTTTTATAATAAAAAAAAGTTTTGGAGGTTCTCTATTATACAGCTAAATCGCAGATGAAATGCTTTAATTGTATTTACCATTTGCATGCCTGACGATTAATATATTTTATGTAAAAAATTATATTTAAATATACATATTTTAAGAAATGTAATTATATGTGATGAATTTTTGCATAAAATCCTGTCGAGATCGGAGTTAAACGTACAATTTATAGAAACTTTAGTAGGATGTGATCATGTGGGATCAAAATAAGATAACTTTTACTTTGGGGTCAAATTTTAAAAGTTTCTGAAAGTTCAAGGGTTGAACTGCAATCTGGACTCGACCGATCATTACTCCTGGCATCCCTTCACTTCTCAACCTCAATCCTAGCAGTGCGCCACTTCCTTTTTTCACCTTCGATGTCTGCCTCCTTCCGTTGTTAGCTTCACCGTTCCGGATCGAAGAACTTTTTCGGAGCTAGGCATCAGAGCTTGGATGTTTCATCGCCAAAAATTGCAGGTTTGGAAGGGATTGAAGTCGGGATTCCAAAATTTGGTGTTCGACATACAAAATGGAGGGGATTACGAAATTTGTGATGCGGTGACGCCATAACAAAAGTAATATTCTCAGCGAACTTCTGTTTATGATATTTAGACGAATTTTCAATGGTCGTCGACATTTAATTTCGGCAACGGCAGAGCGCATGTAGGGTTTGGATGATTCAAATGGGGTTTGGGTGAATCGGGTAGGGTTCAGTTGGTTTTTGGACATGATGTTTATTTTGAGCCTGATTGTTTTTATTCCATAATTTAACGAGCAATGATAATCTCAGTGAAAATTCATGGTGAATGATTTGACATTAATGAAAAAACTAAATCACTAATCACCTTCCTTGAAAAGTGTAATTAACAAGGGATATATTAGTATTTTTCTAATGTCATATCATTCACTATGATGTTTCACTATAATGTTTTACTGAGAGTATTATTACTCAATTTTAATTATGTGACTTTTTATTATTATTTATGATGGTCTTTCAATATTTTTTGTGTTTATGTTTTCCATGGGATTTACAATGTTATTTTAAACATTTTATCTTGTGATGTTGAAATGCGATGCTTTCATTTTTAATAATATGGTGTTTATTTTATTTCATATTTTATTATTTTATTATAACATTTATTAACGATTGAACTTGTGGCCATTTTTAATAAATGATATTTTATTATTTTTGTATAATAGTCAAATAAAAATAAATTTTCAAAAATAAAATAATTATAGTATGAAATTTTAGTTTTACCGTTTTAGCTTAATTATTAAATATGTGTTCCAACATAACATATCTAACCAAGTATGTAATGAAAATAACACAAGAACACGCAAGACTTGGTTACGCAGTTCGGTGAAATTCACCTACATCTGTAGGGTCTGGCCCAGTTCAAAATGAATCTACTAATCAGAAAGATGTAGTACAAAGCACACCATACAATTATACTTATCTTCTAATTATTAAAGTGTGAATTCTGCAAGCTCCCCTTGCTACCAATTCGCCTTGATCATACTCCCTCTGATCTCGAAACTCGACTACGCTGGATCTCCTCCTCCCGAGGAATTAAGGTATACGTTCTGAACTAATCAACGGGTCACAGTATGTTGGAACATATGTATGCTAGCTCTCGAAAAAACTCTCGGAAAGATATAAAATCTTAGTGCAAATTTTCTCAATGAAATTCGCGAGTAATACAGTCGTTGATGTCCACTATAAATAGGCATTGTTTGGCAGAGCTTTTTAGTTGTTATGCTTATAATCAAAACACTTTTTGGTATTTGGTAAAGTGCAAAAAAATAGTTTTTTTTAAAAGTAGAAGCTATTTTTGGAAGTAAAGCAGAAGTTGGTCTCCCCCAACTTTCAAAATAAGCCAGTTTTGCTTATAAGCACAACTTTATCAAACAGACTCATAGTCCCTTGAGCAGATCAGAACTCTTTATAATTATCTCCATAATATTCCTATTCTTTATCCGCTTCTGAAACATATCCAAATCCCATAAATAAAGGGATTTTCTTTATCTCAAATATCCCACAATATTCTATAAATCAAATTCCACAATTGTAGGAATTTTTCATAAATCCATTATGTTTCAACACGGTTGAATCAATATTGCATAATTTCCATATTTACACAAATCAATATCATGCAATATTCTATCAGCTTTCCGTATGTTACAAAATGGAAAGTTTTTCATTTCGAATTTATTTCACAAATGTCAACATAATAATTAATGCAAACCACATGACTTTAGATAGTATAATTTATAGAAATGCTACATCTACTATATTATAAAAGAGAGAATGGCAGTAGTACAGTAACTTTTCGCTTGCAAAACTTTCGTCAAAAACGCTGCGTTTTGCATTGATTACCTTGGTCATCCTTTACACGCTTCCACTG
>JAULKM010101519.1:0-10138 GCA_032355605.1 Rubia tinctorum | reverse complement strand
TGTTATTTCACTATTTATACTACCCCCCCCCCCCTTACGGAAACTTAGTTATGATCGACCATGCACCAGTAAGACATAGATAAAGTAGAAAACTAGGGTTAGCTTTGAAACCCCAAAGCCATCGATAATGTGATTCACCCCTTTTTCCTTTTTAGGCCTAGGGAGAAACATTTGTGTTGTAGTGCCCAGGAATTAATCGTACGGGGGAGATTCAGATCTGAACAGCAGGCAGGGTTGTCGTTGCTCTCCCCTAATTATGGAGGTGGTGCCGATGGAAGCTTATATTTGCACCCTACGTGAAAAGTATGGGGAAGTGTTGACCATCGACCACACCACATGTCACAAACACTAGAAAAGGCTCATAGTTCTTGTATATGATGAAATCGGGGATAAAAATGACATTAATCATGTTACGCAAATATTCTTCAAGTGCTAGTTCATAAATTTTATTCTCTTGATCAATTGCATGCTAGTAGTTTAAGTAACCCCCCAATGCCTTTTTTACCAACACTGATTATTCCTAACATCTCTGTGGATGACCCCAGTACTTTCCATTATCTACCAATCTTGGTAGTATAGTAGT
This sequence comes from Rubia tinctorum, assembly GCA_032355605.1. Classification (NCBI taxonomy): domain Eukaryota; kingdom Viridiplantae; phylum Streptophyta; class Magnoliopsida; order Gentianales; family Rubiaceae; genus Rubia; species Rubia tinctorum. The sequence goes on along the minus strand of JAULKM010101519.1, from coordinate 9,555 downwards.
TGGAACGGGAGCAATAATACAAATTCGATTTTTAACCCATAAATTCGACAGCCTCCTGTCAGTTTTCAATTGGTGGATCTCCCATAGTTCGTTGATTGATTAAGAAATGTCGTGAGGGGTGGGTCAGTTATTCATATCTGCAGGAGTAACATATGATGTCGGTCACAAAAACAACCGACGTCGGTAAGCGAGAAATGCATGCGACGTTGGTCATTTCAGACTTTTTACCTTGTTTTTTAAAACCAATGTAAAAAGTGTACTACACTTTACCTCGGTTTATTTAAATGAGGTAAAAAATATTATTTACTTTGAAAAAAATTAACCGAGGTAAAGGGACATTTTAACTCGGTTATTTACCCTTCACCAAAAAACCGAGGTAAGAAGGGTGAAGTAATAGGTCAATTTTCTTGTAGTGTAAGTACATGGATTTTGAAGGTGGTGGAGAAGAAAATATAGGGCATACAATGAAAGACCACCTCAACTTTGTGAGTCCACTTTGAATGAAAGGAATTGAAAGTGGAGATGCTCGGAAAGTTGTCGATACACTCTTGGAAATAAATGACAAGGACAAAGATTTCTTATTCAAAGTTAAGTTCGATGAAGAGACAAGACTAACGCCACTATTTTGGAGTGATTAAATGATGCTGGAGGACTACAAACTCTACGAGGATGTCACTATATTTGAAACTACATACAGAACAAACAAGTATAACTTGATTTGTACGCCAATAGTTGGAATAAAAAATCACTGGAACATAACAATGTTTGCTTGTGCTTTTATTGAAAATGATTTGGCTGATACTTTTGTGTGGATCCTCAAAAATTATAAAAAAAATAAATGGAAGGGAAGAAACCTGTCACAATATTCACAGATCAAGATCCTACAATGGGAAACGCAATAAATGAGGTATGTTATAAAAATTTGTTACTTGCATATTTGAACATTGAATGTGGTCTGTTAGAAGCTGCAACTATTACCTTATTGTGTGTATTAAATAGCTTATAAGCGTTACTGGTTACTTTAAAACACAGGTATCCTAAAAATGTTGTAACTTCGGAAATTTATTACTTACATATCTAAAACTGAATAGGTAATGTTAGAAATTGCACTTGTTATATTACAGTGTGTATAACCAATGTTCAAATTAGTTACTTGTAAATTCATGCATTAATTAACTTTCATTTGTACAACTTTTAGATTTTCAGGAATACAAAACACAGGTTGTGCTTATGGCACATTAAACAAAATGCAATACAACATTATGGGAAATTGAAGAAAGATGGATAGTATAAAAATGCTTTAGACTATTATATGAAAGGATGTGCTGATCCAACTGTATTTAAAGAGAAACGGAACTCACCAAGCTGGAAAATAGTACATGGTTTCAAGGGCTATATGGTATTCGTGAGAAATAGAGCACACATTCATCAAAGATATTTTCTCTGCAGGCATTCTATCATTAGAAATGAGCAAAAGTACCAACCACGCCCTAGATTCTGTAAAAACAGAACAAATAGACTCATTCACTTCTTTGAGCTCTCAAACCAAACAATCAAAAAGTGGATGAGAGATGAAGCACAAAAGGCAAAATACATGTGCAAAAGTAAAGCCAAATTTTGTAGAAAAAAAGATATGTTTACATTCAGATTATTTAATACTGATAAGTCTAGGAACCCAAAACTGTAAACTTACAATATGCATTTGTTTCTCAACTTTGGGCCTGTACGGGTTTGGTTAAACATTCTGCAAATGTTTACATACTTGCATTGTTCTAAGGATTCAAAAAGGAATTTTTTCTAGAAATTGCAACAAAAGTCAAGGAAGTCTTCTCAGAACCACCGCCAAGAAAATAGAACATGATGAATCTAGATATGAGACAGTCGAGTGCAAATATGAAGACGGGCCAGTTGAAGTACAATTCAAATGCAAATGCTATGAAGTGTTAGGTATGTTCTGCATTCACTTTCTTAGAATATTGCACCTCAACTCTATCAATGAAATCCCAAAGCAGTACATTCTCAAAAGATGGACAAAAAAGGCCAAAACAAAAATATGGGACAAGGTTCTGGGCAAGGAAAATAACAATCAGAAAACATTAATGTAGTTTCATGGAGGAATCATATGTCTAGAAAATGCTACAATTTAGTTCTAAAAAGAAAAGGAAACTCTTAAGCTAGAATGAATCTTGAAGAGATGTTTGATACGTGTTCAACAAGAATAGACGAATTGTTGGCTTCAAAGACCAGTGCCATTGAACAATCAGCCACACGTAGCCAAGTGAAGTCAAAAGGAAGAGGAAAAAGGCTAAAGTCAGGCTTGGAAAAGGAAAAACTAAGGAAGAAAACTATCAAATTTGGCACAAAAACACCAAACGTAAAGACATTGTTAATGTAGGATTGTTTTAGATACGTATTGCATTTATTTATGTATAAATGTATTTTTTTTTCGTTAACCTAAAATATTGTATTACACTGAATAACATACTGTATTTGTTGGTTTACAAGTATAACTTATTAACTTATGACTTGCATTTGTTCTGCTTACCCTAGAACAAAACTTTGTTAATCAACTTGCATTTTTTTTCACATGATTTTAGTGATATGAAATCATTAAATACATGTAGAATTACTTAGCTTACAACTATAATGTATTAACCTATCAATTGCATTTGTTTTCCTATAAGCTGATCTAATCATGACAATGAACCACATAAAATAACTAAAATGTAACTTAGTATTAATAAGCATTCAAATAGTACTTCTTAACATTCAACATGCATTTGTCTCATGTAACCTTCAGCCATAAAATCCTAAAACACCGTTTCAAAGTCGCTTAACCTATCAGCCATAAACCAATCAGTCACAAAATAAGCTGATTATAAACCATCCAAAAATAATTAAAAGACATCAACTTCAAAGCTACAGATCATCAATTCCATCAATCCCAAAGGAGAATGAAGGAATCGAGGAACGATTTTTCCTCATAAATTCTTCAATCATCCTATCAACTAACTCATGTGTCCTCAGGTATTCAAATAGTACTTCCTCTATGATTATGACATGCTCAGGGTCTTCATTTGTGCCTCCTTGTTTGGTTGTGGTCGTGGTTGTGGCTGTGGTTGCACAATGAGACTGACATTTTCTTTCTTAATATTATGCACCGAAAGTCACGTAATAACTTCAATGTCTCATTTGAAAACGAGACATGCCTCATGAGAAGGCTTAGAGAAAAGCACAAAAATTGGTCCGAAATTCAGAAACTATTGAAAACACAACATGAATTACAAACTGCATTAGTTTAACTAAAACTTTCATTAGTTTTAAAACAACATGCATTAGTTTTTAAAAAGTATAAAAATAAAACAAAAAGACTTACATTATTGGTAGTTTATCAATAGCCTCATTGGTCACAAGACCTCTTGGAATGTGATATGAAATGGCTCCTGGCTCCTGAGCAAGGACATCTGATGCAATAGTAAGAGTATAAAGCCCCTCAGAACTAACATTCTCATTACAAATTCCCTCAGATTCCTGGCTCCTACTTTTCTCTTTGAGTCTGCCATCCTTGCTCAAAGGATACCCACCTTTACCCATAACTCTTTTATCTTACCCCATTTTCTTAAGAAACCCCTCTTAAACAAAAATGTATTCAAATGATGCAGTGGCAATCTAATAAGGTCAGACTGACCTCTAAAGGGAAACCTATAAATGTATGTCAACAACAAAACAAACACACAACCACTAATTGAAAACACATTTTTTCTACCAGATTTAAAGCTACCAACACCCTCACATAAACGATCCAGTACTAAACCACACCAATTAAGATACTTAATAGTTCTAACATTTTCTAAAGCACTCAAAATCTTCATGTTTACCATATTTCTCGTAGTCGGGGACAGGAAAGTTCACATGGCATACATAAAAAAGTACCTTTTAAATTGATCGCCACCACTACTTAGTTTTATCATATCCTCAAAATTATTAATATGAGTGACACTGCCATATTTATCGACAACTAACTCAGCTCTCCATATATCCCTAATATCAACATCGATCCTTAGACACACCCCTCCCATTGTTCTTAACCAAACCCACATGACATACCGAAATCCTAGGAATGAAAAAATGAATATCATTCACATCATCAGGGCTAATAATATGCCTGCAATTGACTACTACCTTAACACAACCCACGGGATAAAACCTTTCAACCAGCCAAAGATTGATTTCAATAGGGAGAGATGAAATGTCAAACTGAAGAACCCCACTAAAACCTATTTCTTCAGCATCATTCTTCTGCTCATGAGTAAGGGAACTGATTACGGACTTGAGCTTTGAAAGACAGCAGCCAATAGAGAATTTTTTTAGCAAACATAAAAAACAAAGTTGAATATGAAAATAGCAAGCATACACAGTTTCAAATGTTACTAATAAATTCAGGATACTAATATATGCAAAACATAAGTTTAAATCTAACAAATAATGATCAAATTTAAACAATAACCAGTCACAAATGATTTATTTATCTAGTACATCATGAATATTAAAATATGCAACATTAAAGCAAATAAATACAGTTTTTAAAATAACATTCAAGACCAAAAGAACATTAAAATAGGAATGAGTAACAAATAAATTATAAAGATTAACATATGCAACATGTGAAAAAATAAATATAGTTTCTTATCAACATGTAAGAAAATAAAATAAAACCAAAGATATACAAAGTATAAATAAAAAATAAACCCTAAATATTAACAAATGAAACATTTTATGAAACAAATACATGTTATAATATATTCAAAGAACACTGTAAACAAAAAGGAAAAAAACATACGTGTTACCCTCCACATCAACACATTCAACAACCTGTTTCTTCGGACGATTACGTTATTGTTTGGTAGAACTTCCCTCGAAAATAACATCTTCCTCAACTGAAATCATTTTCCAAAAGTTAATGCTCCACCAAACATAATATCCGCTTTCCTCTTCACACCAGATTTTTTACCGATTTCAACATCAGATTTCTTCGACTTCTCCTTCAGTTTGCCCCTACACTCACACCCAACTTACTTTTTTGTCTTCTTCAACACTCCAGCAGGGGAGTTACCAAATACTTTATTTGCCTTCCTCTTCAATTGACCAGTTGGGGACTTAACAACAACTTCCTTCTCCTTCTTCTCCAACTGACCAGTTGGGGACTTCTGCTTTGGATTTACGGACACTCCCTTGTTCGACTTACCAGCTGGGAACTTCTACTTCAAACTTGCAGACACTCCCTAATTTTTATTACTATATGGGGACATTTCCCTCTGTCCTTCAATACCAGTGACCACATCAGTTACAACATTCTCACTCCCATTCCTATTTAAGTCACTCAAATCACCAAAACATTGCTCAGGGAACACATCAATTACAGCATCACCTTCTTTTAAATAATCTTTCTCCACAGCACCCTCAACAACCTCAGCACCCTTAACATCAATGGAACCACCTTCAATACCAACTGAGCCTACACCAGCAGACCTTTCATCAGCAAATCAAACCCTATCACCACCAGCAGTAACATTTTCAATCATCGAACCCAAAAGTTCATTAACAGCTTCCTTAACTCCTTAACTACGCTAGCTACCAAGAACTCTCATCTTCACCATCCACTTGATCATCTAATGAATTCCCACCATCAACACCTTTAAAACCCTCACCAACATCTGAACACCCACCTTCAACATTTTTATCAACACCAGCTGACTCTCTACTAATTCGACTGACTCTCTACTAATTCAAATAACATCACTCAGTAGAGTGTCATAGTCAAAATCTTGAGTTGATGCACCTTCATCATCCTTTAGCTTCTTTACAATCACTTTCATCCTATTCTTCATTGCCTCCTTAGGAATAGCAGCAACTGGAACATGTGGAGTAGCAACACCACTTATTCTGGCTAAGCTACATGCTAATGCAGCTACTACACAATAAATCCAAACACACAAACTGTATAAGCACATATAAAAAAAGAATTTAATTACATAAATGAAATACGACATATAAGGAAATAAAAATAACCTCTAGAAGTATAAGACCACTGAATCTTCTTCAGCTCATTCTTAAGAGAAGGTTCATCATTCTTTTTAGATTTCCTTACCAGCGGCATAACATCTAAACAACATAAAACATTTAATATATATATATAAGAACATAAAAAAAGTAAACAATTGTAATGCATAAAAATTACAATCACCTTCTACACTCTCAGGTTCTACATTTTAAAATATACCTTCGCCTCCTTCAGAAACAACTAAAAAAATCATATACCACACAATCGGGAACAATATATATGCATAACTTATTAATCTCTTAACTAACATTTAATTTGTTTTTATAAAATTAGCAGTCAATAAGCAATATAATCCGAGACACACACAATATAACTAACTAATGCCTAAAGTATACTAACATACACAACTAGTAATGAAAAAAAAATACATGCTATCAAATCAAAAGAATAAAGTACAAAATAACAATTTCATAATTTTAAAATAACATATGCACAACATAAATAAACTAATGTACATTATAACAATCAGTTGCTATCATACATTAAATTATAACATATGAAAAACTTTAAAAACTAACAGTCAATAAGTAATATAATTTGAGACACACACAATATAACTAACTAATGCATACAATATACTAACATGTGCAACTTGTAATGAAATAAATACATGCTATCAAATCAGAAGAATAAAGGTAATAATTACAATTTTATAGTTTGAAAAAGTAACATATGCACAACATAACTAAACTAATGCACATTATAACAATCAGTAACTATCATAGAATAAAAATAAAAAGCAGTGTAACTAACTAATACATATGTTATACTAACACATGCAACTTGTAAAAAAAATGCATGTTATAAAACAGAGGCTAAACATGCATATATGACATACAAATAAATAAAGTAAGCATACTATAAAAAAAATTCAACAGCTACAGGATAAAAAAAACACATATACACACAACAAGTAATAACATGCACGAAACTCCAAATATTCAAAACGAAAAAACAAACTAGGAGAAGGAGAAGGAGAAGGAGAAGGCTAAGACAACTTCTTTGCTTTGGGAAAAATCCGACTTTTCCCTTCATGTTGTCATCACCAGCTTTAGGAGGAAGACCTCTAACTTTTCCCTTAGCCCCTACCCATATACTACGGTAAATAAGCAACAATGCTTTAAACTGGAACGACGAACAATTATTAAATACTAAAATTGGGATGATAAAAAATTATTAAAATCTAGAATCGTCAAAACGCAGAAGAAATGAAAAAATTAACGATATTACCCTAAAGTTACTAACGAAGACGAGGAAATTGAAGTAAAAATGGGCGAAGAAAATGCAGAAAATGGCAAGAAATTTGGAGGAGAAACAGCGAGGAAGTTGCAGAGAAGAAATGGCAAAAAATTGCATGGAACAGAGAAAAAAGTGAGTGAATACGAGTGAGGAAGTTGGAGAAGAAAACGGTAAGTTTCGAAATAACTACTAGAAAAGAAAATTTAAATATAAATTATTATTTAATAATAACAACCCATTTCTAATTAATTACAATTAGAACCACATTTTGCAAATTAGTCCCTGACTTGTCTATAAACTTATGGACAAACCGTCTTTCATGATAATTTCTCATAATTCTATCATGTAATATTCCCCCTCACCGTGTTCTTTACATGTATAGATTTGTAAGGTTCTCTGTTTATTTTTTTAAGTTGTGTGTGCTCCGTTTTGGTGCTTTGTTTTCATATTGGTTTAAATCTGTCTTGCATTTAACATACAAGTTGATGATTTATGATCTTCACTTATGACTATATTTATGTTTTGTTAGTGGTAGTTGATGTTTTATAACTTCTAGTTGGTGTTTTGTTAGTTGTAGTTGATTTTTATGATTTTCAGTTTGACATTTTGAAGTTGATATTTAATTTGACAATTTAACTTTGTTGATTTTTTATGATTTTCAGTTGATTTTTTGTTAGTTATAGTTGATATTTACGATTTTTCGTTTTGACGATTATGTTGGTGTTTTTAAATTTTTTGTTGATATTTATTTAATGTTTATAATTTTTTTTCTAGTGATTGTAGTTGATGTTTTGTAAGTTGTATTTGTTGTTTATAATTTTCAGTCGTTGTTTTGTTGATGTTTAACAATTTTTTATTGACATTTATTTGATTTTTTAAAATATTTTTTCTTTGATTGTAGTTGATGCTTTATACTTTTTAGTTGTTGATTTGTTATTTGAAGTTGATGTTTATGATTCTTCAATTTGGTGTTTACGTCGATGTTTTACAAATTTTTATTGATATTTATTTTATTTTTAATATTCTTTGCTGCGATTGTAGTTGATGTTTTATAACTTTTGGTTGACGTTTTGCTAGTTGTTGTTGATTTTTATAATTTTTCAGTTGGGTATTTATGTTGATTTTTTATATTGTTTTTATTTAATTTATATATATATATATATATATTGGAGATAGTAGCAGGAGGGAGAAGAATTGGAGTAAGGTCCTTGAAGAGATAACTTGAAAAAAGTTCCTCCCTAGAAAATATTGGAGATAAAATCGTTGGAGAATAATAGCCTTAAAATTGTACAAAAGTCCCTACCTAAAGTTTATGCGTTCTGACATGATAATTTTTTCATTTTTTTGGAAATTCTTTTGAGTAAATTGCTAAAATAACTCAAACTTTAGGCTGAAAGTGCCAATATAAACATGCAATTTCAGATAGTGCCAATATAATCCTTGAATCATTTGACTTTTTAGTTAACTGATTTATGGGCGGATTTATGTGAAAAAATGATTTTGCCCCCGACTTCAAAAAAGAAAATAAAATAAAAATAGGCTTCATCGTCGTCTTCTTCACCCTCTTCCCGGTTCTTTTCTTCTTCTCAAATGAAGGTCTTGCTGGTAGCTTCCCGCCCTTCCGCTTGGGTCCCGGCGCTTGGCTGAGCAGCGTTAGGGTCGTCCTAGGGCTAGAGGGTTCCGTGACGGTGGCGCTGCCCAGAAAATCGATTGGTGGTGTCCCGGGGTTAGAGTTTCGCGTTTGCTATTGGTGGTGTCTTGGGGGGAGAGGGATGGAAGCAGGAAGGGCAACAAACTTGAAGATTTGAAATTGGTGGGATAGAAGCGGGGTCCAGGAGGTGGGGAGGAGGAGGAGCTTGAGGCGGTTGTGAAGAGGAGCTTGTGATGGAGGTGGGAAGAGGAGCTTCAGACATTTTTCTTCCCCGTCGCTGACACCCTTTGTTTTCTTTCTTCATTCTTCTTTATTCTCATCACCACCACGAAGGATGCCAAATCGGTAGGGAATCAAGGGTGCAGGAAGAAGAAGGAAGCAGTTTGGGGTGTTCGATGGCATTGGGAGTAGGGGATGTTCGATCGGTAGTGTGATGATGGGGTTTCCGGTGGTGACGAAGGTTGGGGAAGGAGGAGAGGCAGGGGTGGGGGGGAAGGGTGGCCGAGAGGGGGGGGGGTAAGGGATGAAGTACATTGGCGGGAAC
>JAULKM010101518.1:0-10139 GCA_032355605.1 Rubia tinctorum | reverse complement strand
TACTCAATATATAAGATCATGAGTCACCCCTACATAGTACCAATTGGTTTTATGATAGGAGCCCATGATTCTAATACAAGCAGACGTGATCTTCAAAACATTATTTACACAGAAGACACTATATTATAAAATTACAAATCCAAAGCCTCTACGACAATATGAGCTCCATAATGTGATATAATACTCGTCTATTGTGGGATTGTCTTGTTAGTCTGACCTAAACTCATCAAGCAAAAATCACTTGTTGAAAGTCAAAGCCCCAACTCAAACCGATCACAATATGAAGTATTTGTCTTGACTTTTCTCAAGAGATATGCTAACTACACAGACTTTTGCTCCAAATTCACTTTCCTTATTAACAAAAAGACTCCCAAAATTTGAGACAATTAAAGTATTTCTACTAATGATCTGGTCACTCTCCATTTGACACGTAAACTATCTTAACTAAATTAGGAGAGTAAATCCAGTCGTTATTGGTTCCAAATTATATATTTGTAAGTTTACATGATTAATAATCTATATAAGAACTGCCTATAATCCGAACTCATATGATACTCGAATAAACGATTGAAAGACATGTTTGACTGAATGATCGATCTCAAAAGTCTTGAACATCCATATGGGCCAAGATCCACTGATCTAACTAAAGTCCTCGGATTGGAAACACCGAAAGTCAATTGGTTAAATGATTTTGACTTGGATTTCTCCTAAACCGTTCTTAGATAGTCTATTAGAAGTCAAAGATAAATTTTCAGATATAGAGCCTCCATTAAAACCTAGATTGACACACACATTTACAGCTGATACTTCAGACCAAAAAATAACCATTTTCAATTCGATGAGTAGGTAAAAGTTAAAAAAAGTGAAAATTAATTTGTATAGGAATTGCCTATAATTCGAACCCCTTGATTACCCAAATAAATGGTCAAACTACACGTTTGACTAAATGATTGATCTCAAAAGACTTAAAAATTTACACATGCCAAGATATACTGATCTAAATAAAATCCTCAGACCGAAAACACCGAAAGTCAGTTGGTTAAACGATTTCGATTTGGATTTCTTCTGAAGTGTTCTTAGATATTAGTACATAAGTCAAACATGGTTTTTCAGATATAGGGTCACCGATTTTTTTTCTAGATTGACCTAGACATTTACATCATTACTTCAGACAAAAAAAAGGATAAATACATTTATAACCCTAACTTTAAGATGAAAGTGCCAATATAACCCTGCAATCTCAGAAAGTGTCAATTTAACCATAACTAATTATTGTATATACCAATCTAACCCTAACTTTTAAAAAATTTGTGCCGATATAACCAAACGCCCTGATTTTGACATTGGCCCTTTAAATTCCGGCAATGACAAAAAATGAAATGACATAAATACCCTTGACTAAAAACTAAAAAATAAAAAATAAAAAATTAAGACAAAAAAACCATCTTCTTCCTTAAAAAAACAATCTGCAAATTCCAACGGAGAGCTCAAATTCAATCTCCATGTGTACAACGGTATTAGCATGTCTCTGTTATTCCTACCTTATTTCTTCAAAAATCCCAAAAGACCTTTTCCGGCTAATTTATCTCCTCCTTGTAATCTACCTTTCCACCTCCTTCCTGCCCGCCGTCGCCGCCACTGCCGGATTCCTTTTTCTGACGTCACTAGAAAACTTCTTATTCTCCACCCCACCGCAGAAGAAGCCAATCAATTGGAGCTACACCGCCGCCGAATTCGTGTTGTTAATCACTTTATCGACCGTTTCCTCCTTTCGGGTTAAGAGACCCAGCCGTGCAACCCGCTACCTTGTAAACCCTAACTCACCGAATAACTAAGCTATGCCCTGTATCTGCTGTCGTGCTTCCATTTTGTCAAAAAAACACCAAAATCCATCGTCTTGCAACAAACATTGCGGGCATAAATGAACCCAACAATCATTGCGTCGAAGGATTTGGTGGCGTGAAGGATTTCAGCACTAGCAGCGTCGAAGAATGGAGTGCTTCGCCGGGAGGAGAAAGTTGTCGTGCCTCCAGGGAACAAAGAAGGGTGGGGGTGGAGAGAAACCCAGTCAGCGGCGGAAGAGAGAAATGAAAAGAAAGAAGAGGGTTTTCATATTTTAATTTTTTAGTCAAGGGTAAATTTGTCTTTTCACCTGCATCCGACCAAATAAATGATGACTTAAAATTCAGTCAAGTCAAGGGTTAGATTGACACTTTTTGAGATTGCAGGGTTATATTGACACTTTCAGTTAAAAGGTAAGGTTATTTTAGTACTATACTAAAAAAACCATTTTCAATACTTTGAGTAAGTAAAAAATTTAAAATTAAAGAATATTAAATGAAAGTAAAATGACAAAAGTACATAATCAAAATCCTCCCACCCTAAAAAGGAAAAATGAAAAAATTTAAAATAAAAGAGCAGAAGCCCCTCAATTTACCATGACCTCGCCGAAAACTTTCAAAAAATCATAATTAAGAACATTTCACCTCCCTCTGTTTGCAGCTTCCATCGTGGTATAATTGGTGGAAATAACGTCAGGATGTCATTAAAAAAATGAAAATATCCACCAACATCGCGTTAAAGTCAATAGGAAAGAGGAGTCAATAAAACATCTGATCCGTGACCCACCTTGACTCGCCATGAAAGTTGACAGATCTGATGCTTCTGGCTGCAAGTGCAATGCTTATGGCGACAGGCTGATCCGAGCAGTGAACCACCTGAAACCCTAGATAAAATCTAGCGACTTGAGCTCCTAGACACAAGTCTTCCGCCTTTAACTCGAACCACGAACCATGCAAATCCCATAGATCTACAGACCCAAATACCCACAAACCCGCAGATCTGCCTAAATCGCACATCCCCGTAGACTCAAGCCATGACCCAACATATCATATTACCAAAACCGTTCCTGTTTCAGAAACCATCACCGGTGTCAGTTGAGGAATGAGGGGTCAGACGGGTGCTTGCCATGCTCTCCATAAAGGTGAGTATCTTTCATTGTGGAATCATCGAAGAAGGTTGAGTCATGGTCTTTGACCAGATTCTCATTGTCTTTGACTTCCACAAACTGATTACTAACTATAATATTGAACTCAAAATTATCACCAGTAGCATTCAACTCCACTACCCGATCTTGGTGAATAGGAATCTTGGACTGAGGCCGAAAAGCTTTGTAGCCCATTTATGTGACAAAGGTTTTGTAACTTTTGGATCATCAAATACCTTAGTGATTGATAATCACTCCTTATTTAAAAGTGATTACCAACTAAGAAATGCCGCCATTTATCAATTTTCATGACTATGGCTAATAACTCCTTTTCATAAGTAGATAATCCTCTAAATTCCTTAAGGTTGTAAGGAATAGGCCAATCTATTATATAGCTGATCTTCCTTGGATCCATTTTTATTCATGTGGTTGTAATAATATGACCAAGATAGTGAACCATGTTTTTACCAATGACACATTTAGATGCTTAGGAAAATAGATGATGTTGCCTTAATAGAACTAGCACTTGCTCTAAATGCACTATGTGATATTCTAAAGTCTTGCTATAGATCAAGATGTCATCGAAGAATACTAACACAAATTTTCTGAGATAATTCTTGAAAATTTGATTCATGAAAGGTTGAAATGTGGCTGGTATATTGGTTAAGTCAAAGGGCATGATTAAGAATTCAAAGTTCTCGCTATGAGTTTGGAATGCTATCTTTTCAATATCTTCCTTTCTCACTCTTATTTGGTGATAACCCGCCCTCAAATCTAATTTGGAAAATACTGTAGAACCATACAACTCATCCAATAGTTCATCAATGATGGTTATAGGAACTTATCTTTTATGGTGACTTCATTAAGCTTCATATATTCTATGCAAAGTCTCCAAGAGTTGTATTCCTTTTTAACTAACAATACATGAGAAGAATAGGGACTATTACTAGGTTGTATAACCTGTTCCTTGAGCATTTCTTCAACTTGTCTCTCTAATATCTCAGCTTTATGTGCATGAGGTTATCTGTATGACCTTATCTGAAATGGTTGTGATCCAGATTTAAGAACTATCTTATGATCTATATCACGTAAAGGAGGTAGGATTTTTGGAACTTCAAAAATATCATAGTACATGATAAGTAGGTCTGAATTTCTGGAGTTATTGAGTCTTCCATCTGCTGCATTAAGCCATGATCAGTTTTTGATGCATTGGTTTGTCCAGACACTTCCTGCACCTTTTTACAAAAGTTCTTCTCCTCTTGATCATAATCCTTCATAGTTCCATGGACAAATTTCCTTTTTTTATTCTCAGCTAACTGTTTGGCTTCACAACCTCTTATCAATCTACCTTCATATCCCTGTCAGTACCAAACACTGTCCAGTTAAGTCTTTTATTTCATAAAAAAATACTTATGTCTAGGAAATCAAATGTGATATGGCTGTAGCTTCTCATCCAATCTACACTCAACAACACATATAATTTGCCAAGAGGTAAAAGCTTCAGATCATAAGTAAAATTATGTCGATGAATCTGTCATTCAGCCTTAGGACAGTTACTCTGCTTCCATTTGAAATTTCAACAGTAGATGATTTCTTAGTTAATTCTTGCTTGAGTTTGAGATGTTCTACCAATCTAGGGTTCGCAAAACTATCATTACTACCAGTGTCAAGAAGAACACTGATACTATGAACCCGAATCTTCCCGTATATGGTGATACAGCTATGAATAAAACTGCCACTTTCAACGGGTTTGCATATAATGTGCACATAATCAAATTTAGCATTCTCTTCACTCAGACTTTCATTTTGTTCCTTCTCCACAACATAAACTTCCTGAGTATCATCATAGTCTCTAGTGGTTATAAAATTCACGTGCTTGAATCTGCGCACATGACCAACACCAAACTTTTCTCCACACTTAATGAACAAATGGTTTTCTCTTCATAACTGTATTTCTTGTGGAGTAATCTTCCTATAATTCCCATAATTCTGTTTCTTGTCAATATTTTCTTCTACATTCTGATCATGATTCTTAATAGGCAATCTATTTATATTAGTTTTCCAGTTAGGTACTGATTCAATATTCAAAGATTTCCGGTTCCTTATCTTTCTAGTCAACATATTCAGGTTCTGTTCTTGAAGCAGTGCAATCTCTACAGTTTCTTGGAGAGTTAAGGGTTAAAACAGCTTAACCATGAGTTTCAATTCATCTTTAAGCCCACTTATAAAACTCGATATGAAATAAGATTCAGTTAGAAAAGGATTCTTACAAATGAGTAGTGATCTCAGCTCTTCAAGTTCTCCGGGTAGCTTTTAACACTATCTTTTTGCAAAAACTTGTTTAACTCCTCCACAATGTCTTTTCCCCCAATTTCTCCAAACCTTTTCTTAACTGCTTCTCTGAATTCCTCCCAGTTCCACTCTCTTTTTGTAAACTTTTCTCCAATAAACCATATCTCAACCTTTCCTTCCAAGTAGATCTCTACAGCTTCTACTTATTGAGATTCATGAATTTTAAAGAAACTGAAGAACTTTTCACACTTCCTGATCCATTCTCTAGGTTTTTCCCCATTAATGACTGAAAGTTCAATTCTCGGTTGCTGATTACCCGAGATTCTGCCCAACTTCTCTTTCCAATTGAAAACACAGTTCTCATTTTTTATATTATCCTCTCTACCCTGTTTACTATTCTTATCAGAATTAAACCTACCTTTGAATTGAGCTTCTTGAGAATTACCAGTAGAATAAGGAGATCCAACGGAATGACTAGCTTCAGCTACATCAACAGGTATCTTTCCCATGATCCTCTGCAACAACACAACCATTCATTCTTCAAATTGTTGAAATCGACGATTCGACATCAAATCCATGTGCTTTTCTAAGTCTTTGTTCATTTCACTGCATTGTTCTTCAATCGCCTCATAAACTTGGACGTTCTGCACTTCCAGTTGAGATTTCAGGTTAGTTTCCAACTCTGAAATTCTCTGATCTTGATCTTTCAAGTGATTTTCGATCGCTTTCAGCCTAGTGCTTTCCGCCATTACCGAGGATGGAGGGCTCTGATTCCAATTTGTCACATTTAAGAAGCTAAACAGGACTAAATGGATATTTTCTTATTGAAGAAGAAGTTTCAGAACAGCAAAGACAGAAACGAAGCTTAGAAAGAATGAGTTTGAGAGGTTGAAAGAAATAACTGCTACAAGATTCACAATGAAAAATAAGCCTGATCAATTCTTCAACTAACAACCCTTCATATGATCATCAACTAACCAAATCTTAACTAACTCTCCAAGTGAACCAAACCGTTCAAGAATGGCTTCTGAACTTGATTTATTGAGCTTTTACTGAGCTGATTTGAAGTTGTACTCCTCCCGTTCCGAATACTCTGGCTAAAGATCTTAATACCCTTGGTACAATTGGGCTGCATGAAAGAGATTGAGTGTTTGGAAACAAAATGCAGATCATAGGAATTGAGTAAATTCATATATTTGAACACCTAAATTTAAATTGGTTGATTAACTATTCCCTTAAGCAAAAATATGCACAAAACTCCTCTTGACTACTCGAAAAATGGAATAAAAGAGTGAGTTTTACCATCCAAATAAACAGATACAACGCGAGAAAATATTCAATGTGAGCGAATTGTAGGTGGGAAGGTGAGAATTAAGTTAAATACTAATATGTGGAGAGTGGGTGAGTAAAAAAAAAACATAAGTATAAATTACGACCCCACTAGCTTGCCACGTATTTAACTGGCCCCTCAGCTTCCCACATACAATTCATCTACATAAAAAAAAATTCTGGACACAACATACCTACAACATGATTAGGCATAAATCTATTAGTAAAACATACAATTAATGGGGGTAAATAATAATGGAAGTAGATGAGATTTATTAGGCTAAAAATAGGAACACCAACCTTCTTTAGCAAACATTTGAAGATAGTAGTAAAAGATACCACCTTCAGGAAGCAAAATACACCTCCCGCCTCACTCTTTATCAATGGAGCAGTCCAAAAGGTCATCTTGAACCTAATACACCTTAGGATAATAGTTGGTTAATTTATCTTACCCTCTTCGATCCCTAGAGTGGAAGCACTTGCTATGTAACTCGACAATCTAGGATGAAAATGAGAATGGAGAGAAATTGTTTTGAAACAAAATGAAGATCTAACTTTACTCTAACTTTATTCTCCATCCCATAAATTAATATTCACATATTTTATTTTTCACGATATTCAATGATCATATTTGACCGTCAACATCTCTAGATACATATAACAATTTTGAATAAAAAATTAATTTTTAGAAAATAAATGCTAAGATAAATCTTAAAATCTTAAAATATCACATGATATTTTTAATATAAATAAATTAATCTATATTTACAATCATATTTTACCCAATTTGATTTTGAAAAAAAATAAATATATCAATATTTATGGGAGGAAAGAAGTACTTTCTCTGTTTTTCTATTTATGACACCATAGGTTTAGGTGCTTAGATTTAGGTGAAGAAAATGAATGGATGAAATTGAATATTAAAAGTAAAAAGTAGAATGAGTGGATGAAATTGAAAGAATCTTGACAAAAATGGAAAGAGTACCAAATAAAAGAAAATATTCATTTATAATAAGTGTGTCATGAATAAAAAAAATGAGGGAGGATTATTGTACAAAAAAGTGATGGGATTTGAATCCGTCAAATGACCGATTAACATCAATCGATCCTTCAAACATCACAAATTAAAGTTGCGAGGTTTAAAACAAGCTGTCCTCATAAATTGCAGCACAAACATGGCAAAGCTGTCCAAATAAAACTAGTACTCCCGTTTTCTAACATTGGCTCATTTTCTTTTTTTGTTTGATTTTTTAACAATGACTCCTTTCCATATTTGGCAAATCCTAGATTGTTTCATCCACTCAATTTACTTTTTACTCTCCCAATATAATCCCCACCACTCATTTTACTTTTCTTAAATATTGAGCCTTTTTATTGGGAGCCAATCTTAAGCAACCGGAGGGAGTATTTTTTTAGCTAGGTACCCAGCCTCAAAAACGAGATCAGGCTACAAAGAGCCAAAATTTTCAAAAGCTACCGTTACCAAATACACACACACACACACAAAAGACTCTTTTGTGATAACACACTTTAAGAAAGACACAGCCCTATCTTTAGGGCACCAACCATAGCAAGTCCCTTTCATCCCAACCCCACAAGAATTCCACCCCAACAAACGCACGTCTTTCTCTCTTTTCTTTCACCGTCTTGTCCTTAAAGGGCAGCGCCAACACTGCATGCGGGAATATATATCCTCCCTCTGGATTTTTTATATTGACACCATTTCTTTTTTGGATGATCTTTTTATATTGGCATATTTCTTTTTTTGACAAAATTAAGATTATTTTCATCCATACAATTTACTTTTTACTATTCTTGCTGCAATCTCCTCCACTCATTTTATTTTTCAAAAAAAGTGTGTCAATTTGAAGATGACCAATTATTCAAGACCAGAGGGAGTATATTTATACTCTCTCCGTCCCAACGTAAGATTATTATTTTCTTTATGCACAACATAGGTATTTATGCATACTAGTGTGGTAGAACGTGTGAGATTGAAATGAACGAGTCAAATTTGAACCATTAATTTCAGCTCAAATAAGGAAATAAAAACCTTTGATTGGAACAGACGAAAATATAAAGTGGGAATCTTACACAGTGACGGTGAGAGGGAGTACATAACTACAGTATGCGTGCCCTTCAATTTTGCTGTTAAATAAAATAGTACAGCTACTTATAAGAGTGACCTTTCACATTAGGTATGGTGTGTAGGAGTAGTTTATATATAGCTAGACTATCTTGTGTTAATTATTACTGCATCAGACTTCAGAGGAGCATCAATTTCCTAGTTTTCATCAAATGGCATCATTCACCATGATTGGTGCTTGTTTCTTCTTGCAGGCCCAAGTCCAACATGTTTGGAAGGTAAATTTGGTGAGAAAATGTAGCAAAAATGTTCATGGAGATCCTGCATTTGAGAGCAAACTATGTTGAAGAAGGTGTACTGAGATCTTTGAATGACGAGGAATGAAGAACATCTGGTCCGAATCTAACAACCGCGGTAGTTATATTTTCTGTTCGTTCGTTTGTTTGATTTTTTGAAAGAGTTTATGTTTGTATATCAGTTGTGCGTAGTAATTTATTAAAATCGATATATGAAGATAAGAGTTTGATATTCAGCAAGTTCATGTAATGGAGAGATTGATCTATGGATATCTTAGAATTTTGCTTCTGAACTGATCTATGAATATATATGTTTGTTTGGTAGTATGTATATGTACTGAATTCAATATTTAGAACATTATTTTTGATTGATTGAGTAGCTAGCTCTTGGTTGAAATTATCATTCTAAAATATAATACTGTAATTAGGGGGCGCCTAAAATTAGTGGTTGGTTCTGGAATACTATTGTGCTTAGTTTTTTTTGGGAAACCACTATTGTGCTTAATCCATCCGTACCAATTCAATCTGCACACTTTTTGGTCAACTTTCTCATATCATATTTGACCAACGATAACTTTATTTATGTATAATAATGGTGTATTAAAATTTTATGTTTAGAAAATACACCATGCATGGAATCCAATGATATCTCACATAATGATATTTGTATCTATATATTAGTTAAAATTTATGATCAAATGTGTTTTGAGAAAGTTGACCAAAAAGTGTGCAGATTGAACTGAGACAGAGAGAAGTTAATTAGCTTAAATTGATTGAATTATTTGAGTAATTAGTGTATATGCTAGTGAAAAAAGTAAACTATGTTGACATAAAGAGGCTCTTGGAACGACCTCATCGATTGTCATCCATTTCTACATTTTATCTCCAACCCAAAAGATTAAAGATGAAGATGGATATTATGCGGTTGAAAATATTAACGACCTCATCGAATTAAACTTCTATTCTCAGGAGGTGAAAGCTTTGGCTGATTGCTAAATCAGCCCAAGACGGTAATTAATTCAACCCTAACAAATCATGTACTCCCTTCGTTTCACTGGAATTGACATGGTAGTTTTAAGTGTTTGGATTTAGGTGAATGAAATGTGTGGATGAAATTGAATTTAGAAAGGGAAAAGTAGAATGAGTGGAT
>JAULKM010101517.1:0-10140 GCA_032355605.1 Rubia tinctorum | reverse complement strand
AAATCTCCACCTTGATTTTATGAAGAACCGAAACCGAATACCAACCAATAACACTGATAACCTCCATCAAACCATTCTTCTCATCCTTCTCTAGTTCCTCGACTTCATGACGTTGATCAAGTCGCAACAATGCCAAAACTTGATCCCGGTCACCGCATTTGTAGTCATATCCATTGGATTCTCGTCCATGTGGACTTTCTCAACAATGGAACCCTCGGAGACCACATCTCAAATGAAATGTAGCTTTATATCGATAGCCTTTGTCCTCTCATGATAGATTTTGTTCTTGGTCAAGTGTATCTTGCTTTGACTATCACAAAACACCTCTACCTCTTTTTTCACGATCTCGATCTCACCAATCAGCCCCTTTAACCAAAAAGATTCTTTCACACCTTCCGGGAGGGAGATGTACTCGACCTCTATCATGGAAAGTGCAACCATCGGTTGTAATTGCACCTTCAAACTCACCGCACAACCAAAAGGTGAATAACTCGGTCAACGACCTCCTCTCGTCCAAGTCACCCCCAAAGTCCGCATCAACATGTCCTCTCAACTTAGCATCACATGCATTCACCCATTTGTAGTGTAAGCCAACAATTGAAGTTCCCTTCACAAACCGAATAACCCATTGTGTTGCCTCCCAGTATTCTCTTCTTGGGTAGGCTATAAACCGGCTCACAAAGCTAGCCCCATATGCTAAATACGGTTGTGTGCACACCATGGCATACATGAGACTTCAAATGGAACTTGCATAAGGAATCTGCTCCATACATACTTGACCTTCCTTGGTCTTTGACAGGGGCGGAACCAGGAATTTCGTATGGGGTGGGGGGGACCAAAACTATATAAAAAAGTTGAATAGACCATTAAATAATAAATCATAGTAGATTATTTCATTTAAAAGACAAAAAAAATCAAATACTACAGAAAACTAGTGCTGTAGAAAATACATGATTGATACTTTTGAAATGGACGACCTACTTATTTTTATTTAAGTTGTGCACTCCTCTCTTTGATCATATGAAACATATGGATGATCGAATCAATGTTAAATGTCTCTGCAATATCCATTTCGATAGAGACTAATAAATAATCTCGCAGAAAATCATCGTCCATTCAATCGCGGAGACACATTTTTCACATTTTTCACAAGTAAGAAATGATTTGTTCTCTTTGACATATTTTGAGAATAGACCTAATTAAACAGGGAACAATTATGATATCAAATTTAAAGTTGGATAATTTAAACACTCTAAATTACATGAAAATTTTGAAAATTAAATATCTTCCGTTGAATCTTTTTTGCCTTGCTTCTTGAAATCTTCTTTGAAGATTTATGTTTTCAAAATTCTTGAGAGATGTCACGTCTATTTAGACTATCTTGCTATTAAGAAAAAAATCTTAATTGAAATCAAATTATTTATTTTGAATAAAACTTGTGTATGATGGATAAATATTCTTATTATTTTGTTAAAATCAGTGTAGGATAAATATTCATGTTAATCCTACGTACGGGGATAAATATTTAAAGGTACAATTTATTTTCGTTAAAACATTTTCCAAATATAACTTGGATAAATATTCAAGGTAAAGTTAGTTAAAAAGGAATTCTATTTCTTGTTAGACTCTACAATTAAAAAACAAAGATTCATAACATTTTAAACTAATTTCATCAGTACTCTACATATATATATCCACGGAAATATAATATTTTGGGTGGAGGGGGGACCACAGCCTTTTTTTACGACAAAAACTAATAAAACACTAGAAAAATACATAATATCAATAGTAAACAAAAAGTTGGCGAGGACTAGGCACCCCCTAGTCCCCCCTATGTTCCACCCTTGATTGGTGACATCTTTGTAGAGAGTTTGAAATAAACCACCAAAGGTATTTGAACCACCTTTGCCTCTGACATCCCAAACTTAGCCACCACCTTCCGAAGATAATCACATTGTAACACAAATAATTCACCGCATTCCCTATCCCGTGTAATTTCCATCCCTAAAATCATCTTGATCGGCCTCATGTCTTTCATTTCAAACTCGCTTCCCAAAAGCCGCTTTAAGTTGTGGACCCCGTTCTAGTTCTTAAACGCTATCAACATATATCAACAAGAATATTCCACTACCATCAACCCACTTGAGAGGCACACAACTATCAAAGTTACTTCGTGAGAACCCATTTTCGCACCAGAACTCATCAAACCTCAAGTACCATTGTCTAGAGAATTGCTTCAAACCACAAAGAGATTTTCTAAGAAGACATACCTTACCTTCATCTCCAACCTTGACGAACCCTTCTGGTTGAGCCATTAGGATTCTCTCCTTAATATTCCCATGAAGAAATGCGATCTTTACATCCATTTGCTCAATCTCTAAATCATATTGATTTACCATAGAAAGCAAAACCCGAATGGATGTGTGCTTCACCACGGGGAAGTAGATCTCATTGAAGTTGACCCCTTCTCTTTGTGCGAAACCTTAGCCACTCATCTCGCCTTACACCATGGTTTCTCAAACCCGTCAATGTTTTCCTTCTATTTGAACACCCATTTACAACCAACCACCCGTTGATCTTTAAGCTTGACCACAAGTACCCAAGTCTTGTTCTTGTCAATGATGTCATTTCCTCTTCCATTGCACACTTCCACAACTCTTTCTCTTTTCCCATCAATGCTTCCCGATATGGCATCGGTTCTGAGTCTTCTAACTTTTCCACGGTAACCAATGTAAAAGAAACTAAATCAGAGTAGCCATACCTCTTTAGGGCTCGCATTTCTCTTCTATGCCAGTCTCTTGCCAATTGGTACGAGTCTAGGCTCTCATCATGACTTTCACCGCCTGACTCTTCAATTTCTTCCAAGTGATCCTTATCACTAGCATCATCTTTATCCTCTCGTTCTTCGCTACATTTCCCCCAATAGCTCCACCTCAAAACCGTTGTGCTATCTTTGGCCTTTTGAGTGGTCATGGCCATGTAGTACTCGAATCCTCTAAAGACAACATCTTGGCTAGTGACACATTTGAACGCTTCACCTTCTTTTTACCAAATCTTCCAACCCTTCACGTCCTAGGGATAAACAACAAACATACATCTCTTTGCTCCTGGATCTAGCTTGTCCTCTCTTTGGTGCATGTAAGCTACACAACCAAATACCTTCAAGTGGTCAAGCTTCGGTGGAGGTGTCTTGCAATTCAAGGCCGTCAAAGCACATTAGTTAATCAAGTAATCCTCTTCGGCAAACCAAAATAACATGCATCCCACCCTCTCAAGTAGCGTTTGGTTCATCTGTTCCGCAACTCCATTTCATTATGGGGTACCCCTTATGATTTTGTGTCTAACGACACCTTCTTCCTTGATGTACCGATTGAACTCATCATTCAAATATTCCAAACCATTATCTATTCAAAACTTCTTAATTTTCTCCCGGTTTGCACCTTTGCCATCTTCTTCTACTCTTTGAACTTTCCAAAATCTTTATCCTTGTGCTTCAAGATGTAGAACCAAACCTTCCAAGAAAAATTATCAATGAGCGTGATAAAGTACCTACCTCCACCTAGAGTTGGCGTCCTCAACTGCCCCCACAAATCTGGGTGAACATAGCTCAACGTGTTCTTCGTCAACTCCACGGATCCTGTAAACTTCACTCTTATGGCTTTGTCGTTGATAAAATTCTCGCAAAACTCTAAGTCACTAAGATTATCACCCCCAAACAAACCTTGCTTGCTCAACTCCTTCAAACCTTTATCACTTACATGACCCAACCTCTTGTGCCATAGGCTTTCCAAAGACGTTTCTTGCGGTTGTATAACTGCCACCACATCATCAATCAAGATGATACCTTGAAGGACATATAGAATGTTCTCTCTAACACCCCTCATAAAAACTAGCGATCCCTTAGTGATTTCCAAGACATTATTTTCACCTTCCCAACAAAATCCAAGTTGGTCTAAAGTTCCAAGTGAAATAAGGTTCCTCCATAGTTGCGGGACATGTCGCACTTGAAATTTGCTCGATCCCATCATGTGACTTAATCCGCACCGTACCAATTCATACCACCTTACATGACTTGTTATTCTTGAGTGACACTTCGACCATATTGAATTTCTCATAGCTCTCAAACTAACTTTCATTTGGTGTCATATGGAATGAACATCCAGAGTCCATGGCATTTGTAACACTTGATGATGAATTTTTTCCAGTTCTGAGACTTCGACCGTGACTTCTTCTTAGCTTAGGCTCTCTCTTATCGGATCTACCTTGATCCATGACCAAACTATCTTCGCTAGTACCTATTCGTCGTTTGTGTTCCTTTGACTTCAATACCCCAACAACTTCGTCGAGAGTAATCTCATCTCTACCATGTTGAAAGATGTCAACCATGTGCTTGTACGACCTTCGTAATGAATAAAGTAAAAAAATGCTTGATCTTCATCTTCACACTTCACATTAATGTTCTCCAAATCGACAATCAACATGTTGAACTCGTTGAGATACTCCATCAAATCATTTCCTTCCGCCATCTTGAATGTGAAAATTTGTGCCTTGAGAAACAACCAACTAGACAATGTCTTCATCATGTAAAATGATTCTAACCTCAACCACATATCGGTAGCCGACGTACACCGTATCACCTCCCCAAACACCTTGTCATCGAGACTAAGAATCAAAGTGTTGAAAGATCTTTCTAACACCTCCTCTTTTTCACCGCGTCCCATATTGCTGAAAGTTTATTGAACTCATTTAAAGCCTTTCGGAGACCCATGTTCCTAAGGTGAGCTAGCGTCACTTTCCACAACCCAAAATCATTTGATCTATCAAACTTCTCAATATCCACTTTCTAAGTCGACGCCATCACAAAACAACCCAAAGCTTCAAGAAGAAAATTTATCGAATACTTGGTGTGCCCATGAAACAACACTAGACCAACCCAAATTTCTAGCCCAACTTTGCTTTATTACCAATTTTTAAAAAGAAATATGAGGTTGTATACATGCGAATACGAAATATACTAGTACGAGAATAATCGAAAAGAAATAAAGAAGAGATTTAGACGAGAAGTTTTACCCAGGTTTGGATAAATTATCCTATGTCCTGCTTGTAGATTGGTTCACTAATGATCAATCAGAGATTACAAGTATTCAATGCTTCCTCCTTTCTCTCAAAGATTTTCTCTCAAAGTGTTTGTTCCCAAGATGTTTAATCCCCCATCTGTGTTTGCCCTACTTCTATCTAGCTACTGTACCTGTAGCTTTTTATCTACCAAGGAAAAGGAAATAATATCCCACCTAAACAAATTTGCCCTTGTCTTTTTTGTTTACAATGAAAATATTTTTGGACCTATAACCCAACATCAGTCTACAATTTGATGAATATTTTCTGGAAACGAGCATTAGAGGACTGAGCATAAACAATTGAATAGTATATTGTAGAGCAATCAAACACACAAGCCAATAAGACTCTATCATTTCGTGGTGCTTATTACTTTGTGAATTTTATTGATGATCACTTTCTAAATATTTGGGCTTATACCTTGAAGACAGAGATGAAGTGTTAGACACCTTCAAGTCATTTCAAGCATCTGTGGAGACCCACATCCGGCTACCATTTTGCAATATACTGAAAACAAGTATTTTACTCCCAAGTTATATAGACTTATATTGAATTTGTCCCTACTTTGTGCGCACTTGCTGTCATTCTAAACTCGTGTGTATTTTGTTGCATACTTGTCCACGTCCCTCTGAAGACTTTGTGTGCTAGAAACAACCAAGTAGAGTGCGACGAACGACGAACGCGGGAATCAGGTTGTAGTCATTGCATTTTAGTACGGTTAAACTGCATGGTTAAACCCAATAAGGGTGACCCGTGACAGTCTGGAAGAAGCTGAAATGTATTCGTTCTGACAATGGGGAAAGTACATTAGACCATTTGATGCTTATTGTCGAGCTCAGGGTATTGGTCATAAAAAAATTCCTCCAAAGATGCCATAGTCGAATGGGTTGGATGAAAGGATGAATGACATTTGTTGAAAGGGTGGGATTTTTTTTCTCAAGAAAAATTTCCAAAGTACTTTTGAGGCGAATCATTGAGTATAGTTGTAAATGTGCTAAATCTCATATCTTGTATTCCCTTGAATTTTGATGTGTCAACCCATGTTTGGAGTGGCAAGTATGTGTCCCATGATCACCGTTGAATATTCGGATGCATGGCATATATGCATGTTCCGAAGGATGAGAGGTTGAAATTGGATGACAAGACTAAGAAGTGTTTCTTTGTTGGATACCGATTTTATGATCTTGTTGATAGGAAGTTTATTCACAGTCGAGATGTTATATTCATGGAATACTATACCATTGAAAACATCAACAATGTTAATTGTGTCTCCACTACTCGGGTCAATGAGGAAATGGTTGATGCAGATTCTATTACCATTTCTCTACATCGGCGCCCAATGTTGGTGCTAATGATCAAGGTATGGATATTGGTTCTAGCTCTTTTAATGCTAACGATTTTGTTAATAATGATTCCAGCTTGGAGCAAAAATTAAGAATGAGACAAAGAAGTTGAACCTAATGTCATTCTTAAGAGATAAGAAGATCCGCTCGTGCTAGAATTCCTTCTTGCAAGTACTAGCCAAATGAGTATGCGTGCCTCACTGACGGGGAAGATCTTGGAAGTTTTCAAGAAGCAATGGAGGATGAGCATAAAAATGAGTGGATAGAAGCCATGGAGGATGAGATGAAATCCCTTTGTGTGAATAGTACATTCGAGCTGGTAAGGCTGCCTAAGGTAAGCGAGCTTTGAAGAATCGACAAGTGTATTGATTGAAGCAAGATAAACATACTTTTCAACCTCGATATAAGGCTCGATTGGTTGTGAAGAATTTACCCAAAGGAAAGGTGTTGACTTTGGAGAGATATTTGCTCCTGTGGTGAAGATGAAATCGATTTGATTGGTTCTTGACTTGGATGCTGGTCTTGACCTAGAGGTTAAGCAAATGGATTTGAAGATAACTTTCCTTCACGGAGACCTACATGAAGATATTTACATGGAGCAACCAGGGGGCTTTCAAAAAAAATAAGGAAAGAAGGCTATGTTTCTAAATTGGTGAAGAGTCTTCATGGCTTGAAGCAAGCTCCAAGGTAATGGTATCGGAAGTTTAACTCAGTGATGGTTGAACATGGATCTGTGATGACTAAGGCCTATCATTGTGTCTTTGTAAGAAAAATTCTCCGATGGTGATTTTATTCTTTTTCTCTATGTGGATGACATGTTGATTGTTGAAAAGAACATGTCAATGATTGATGAGTTGAAGAGGACTTTGAGTGATTCCTATGGTATGAATGATTTGGAACCGGCGCGAAAATCCTTGGTATTCAAATACCCCGTGATCGAGAAGTAAGAAGTTGTACTTGAATCAAGAAAAGTACATTCAAAGGGTCCTCAAACAATTTAACGTGGACAAAGCTAAAACAACAAGTAATTTCTTCCTACTTTAAGCTTAGTGTTTCAGAATGTCCATCTAAATATGATGAAAAGTTGATCATGAAGAGTGTTCCACACTCGTCACCAGTTGGTAACTTGATGTATGTCATGGTTTGTACAAGATCGGATACTGCTCATGCAGTGGCTGTTGTGAATCACTGTCTCTCTAAGACAATATTGGCAAGCCATGAAATGGAATCTAAGGTATCTTCGGGGTATATCAAGTATTCAGCTAACGTTGGGATGTGAGAAGCCTTTGGCTGGTTATACAGATTTAAATTTGGCCCGGAGCTTGGATGATAAAAAATCTACTTATGGGTATATGGTTTCTTTTGTTGTGGGAGTTGTGGCATGACAATCTAAATTGCAAAAGTGTGTTGCACTTTCCACTACTGAAACTGAACTTACAGCGCCGTGGAAGCAACAAAAGAAATGCTATGTATAAGGAATTTCACAATGGAGCTTGGAGTTAACTAAGAAAGTATGTTTTGTATTGTGATAATCAAAGTGCCATACATCTTGCGAATAATTCTTCTTTCCACTTGAAGTCCGAGCATATAGATATTCATTATCATTGGAATGGTGACGTGTTGGAATCTAAGTTGTTAGAACATGAGAAAATTCACACGGATGATAATGGTTCAAATATGTTGATGAAAGCATTGCCAAAGGGAAAGTTTTAGTTTTGTCTTGGTGCCGCATGATTGACCTTACCCTCCAATTAGTCAGTCGGGGGAGTATGTTGGGTTTGACCTCCTTATTGGAGAAGATTGGGCATTGACCCAAATATGTTACATATTACCTTTAATCCAATTAATACTTGACGTAGGAATATTTAAGTTTCCTCTAGAAGAAAGAAAAGTAGAGAGAAAATAACAAAGTGGTAGGATAGGAAAAGAGAAAATTTGGGTAAGGCTTAACATTATTCTCCACCGGAGTCATTTGGTTGGTTAGCATATTAATATTCTCCATTTAAGGGTTTTTTAAAGAGAAAAATGTATATATAATTCACATAAGTGCATATATAACTTCCAGATAATTGAAAGTGTCAATATAACCCTACATAATAAGTGAAAGTGCAAATATAACCCTTTTCGACAACTTTTAGCCAAAATTTCATGAAAAGACATTTTTGCCCTTCTGAAAAATAATAATAGGAAATGACGTTATTGCCCTTAATATCATTAATATCCAAATATTGTTTCCGGACCGTCGCTACGCCGCCACCGGACTACTGCTGCACCGCCGCCATAATATGTAGGGTTATGTTAGCACATTATGAAAACTGATAGGGTTAAATCAACACATTTCTAAAACTTAGAGGGTTATATCAGCACATTCGTAAAACTTGTAGGGTTATATCAACACATACTATAAAATCAAAGTGTCATATTAGTAATAAATCAACGCCAACCACACGCAACTGCCATTTCAACCTCTTCTATCGATTGTCGACGTTCCAAAGTGTGTTATAGTGGCGAAGAAAGAGTTTCGGCGAGGTCGACGCTCCGGACAATGAAGTGGAGGTGTGGGAACCTTTCAAAAATGGTATTTTCATTCGAAATTCCCCTTAATTCACTAGATTAATGCGATATTGAGTTTTATTCTTTGATTTTGTTTTGTTTATCGCTACACGAATAGAGATATGTGGTATATCTGGTATAAATCTAAGGATTTTGATGATATTTTGTTTATTTTGTTGAGTTTAGTTTAGATTGATGATTGGATGACCTTTGGTGTTCTGTGTAGTTGTTATTTTGTTATGTTTTTCGACCCATGGTTTTTAATGTTGATGGGATTTTACTTTTATAATATGTGCTGATATAACCCTACACTTTTTACGAATGTGCTGATATAACCCTATAAATTTTACGAATGTGCTGATATAACCCTATCAGTTTTCATAATGTGCTGTTATGACCATACCCAATCTGGCGGCGACGACGATGAGTAAGGTATAATTGTCCACCTTAATTCAGCATTTGGTCCGAGGGCATTTTTGTTATTTGGGGGTGAGCTCAGTGCCGGAAAAACACGGTCAACGCCGAATTTCTCACCAGAAGGTTATATTTGCACTTTCATCAACTAGTTAGAGTTATATATGTAGTTTTATTTATCTGATGATTGTATTTGCACTTATTCAATTATATAGGGTTATATTTGTATATATAGTTGTTTTTTATTTGAGTTGTATAACTTGTAAATTCATTTATTCATGAATGTATTTAACGTCAACTCTAACTATGGGAAGGATGCCTGAACACAAAACAGCCAAGGCTTCTGAAATAGGCATCACCTAGTATTAATACAATTTACAATAATTTCAATTTTTGTGTGAGAAAAGTCATACTCCGACTTTATATTGACATCTGTAAGATGACACAATTTTTTTAAAGGAAAAGTAAAATTAGTAGTGGGGATTGTATTAGGAGAAGAAAAATTAAATTGAATGGATGAAATTAATATTTGTTATAAAGGGAAAATGTCAATATAAAAAAAACATCCATAAATAATAAGAGTGCTAATTTTAGAGGATCGGGAGTAAAAAATCCCAAGAAAAACATGGGGTAGAGAGAAAATGTTGAAAGGAAACGCCAAAGCCCTCTATTGCTGTTGCGGGAGAAAGAAGCTTGCAGGTAAGATTAGCCACGT
>JAULKM010101516.1:0-10140 GCA_032355605.1 Rubia tinctorum | reverse complement strand
AAAATAATAAAAGTGTAAAGTCGCTCTTAACTTATCTTAGATAATTTCAAGACAAAATGCCACATTTAGAGCACAAACATGTACAAAAGTGAATCCCAAAAGTCCCCAAAATAACCGTATAAAATGGACACATCATCCGTCAATTTTGAATGATTTGGTAATTGTGCTGCTTCCGGATAGTATTTCGTATGAAATCCTTTGACTTTCCCACATGTGATATAGGTGAGATTTATTTTCCAGATCTTGTAATGTGTGATATCCAAGGTTATATGGTTGAGATAAGGTGTTGTTGCTATGTGTATTTTCAATCTTCTTCCCGTATGGGTTTATCGAAAATATCTGTTTATGTTCTTTCTATTGTTATCCCTCCAACAAAGACTAAGAATGAGGGTGCGGCAATTCCTCAGATAGTGAGCCGAGGGATGAAACTTGACCTTCAGGCAAGTGCTTATTGTTCTTCTGAAAATGATGGAAAAATTCTTAAGATGTCCCCTACATTCTCTTCCTGTTAAGGGAGAAATGAACTTGATGAACGGATGACTGGTCATGTTGATAGGGGTAGATGTCGGGTCTGTTTAATTGGTGTTTGGTTTATTTGGTTCGGGTTATTCAGCTTAGCCTCTAAAAACCTCAAAACCGAAGCCGATCTAAATAACCCACAAAATCGAATTATCCTTACCGAATTCGAAATTCGGTTTCAAACCGAATAAACCAAATTCATGGGAAATTTTAAATAAAAATAAATAAAAATATATAAACTAATTTAAAATTTATAAAATATGTAATTTAATTTCTACATTATCAAACTCATGTGTTTAAAATAAAAATCCAACATTATAATACAAATTCAACCATAACAATTTTAGAGTTTTAAAATTATATTTTTAATTGCAATTCGGTATCGGGGTCGGTTTTCAGAGTGAGTTTCAATGTCCAAAACAAACAAAAATAAATAATAATTCAAGAATCGGTTTACTCAATTTCGTTATCCAGAAAAATTATTTTAAATTTGGTTTGGGTTTTTCGAATTCGGATTATCTGGTTTCTGGTTTTCGATTTTTTTGCCCACGCCTACACGTTGATGTGTCTTCCCGTTATGCCATGGTATGCTATCTCCATATGAATGTGTTTTTTGGGCTTGTGCTTTATTTTATGATGTTGATACTAGTTTGTAGGTTGTTGTTGATTCTTTGACTCTGACAAGTTGTGTAAAAAGAGATGGTGCCTCTTGTTCAAGAGCTTAGAGAAATTTAGGCCGAATTAGATGATGCTCATGAACATCTCCGTTTATCCAAGGAAGAGGTTTTACACTAGCAACATGAGATAAAACGTTTGAAGAAAGCAAGGTGTCCTTCTAATGGCTATGCTTGGGTTGTAGTTCAACGGGTCTTACAGTCCCACTGATTTTGTGAATATATTTATGAGATCATAGATGCCGCTTGTGACCACGGGAGGTATCTTTGTTATGAGTTAATACAGTCTTCTAACCCCCATCGTGTACGCAATCTTCTGGTCATGTTCGATATAAAATGAGGCTCAATCTTGCAGAGGGATGAAGTGACCGATTGTATTGGACTAAGGTAGATGATAGAGCTTTCTCTTTTCCTCTCCTGGATTTCTTGGAAGGGTATCTTGAAATTCTCAGCTTGCAGGAAGTACGTACCTATACTGTGGATGAACGAAGACTTGGATTTCTTATTGGATGAGACTATTGTCGGGGACAATAGGAATTCACCCTCAAATGATCAAGTTCATGAATGATTATGTATCTTTTGTATAAATAATAGTTAAATTGATATGTTCTATATTCTTGTTGTGGGTCTTCCACTGATGTGTTGTTACTGTTTTCCTCGTTGTTTTTTCTTCTTTTTAGGTTCTTTTCCTGTATGGCAAGAGTGGATGTTCTTCGACCGTTGATATTAAATTCCCCTCTGGATGTCCTACTATTGAGACCTATTTGAAAGTAATGAATATTGGCCACTCTTTGATGTTTTGCATTAAAGATATACTGTATAACTGTATTTCTATATTACATACTATGTGTAGTTTCGTTGGTTAGTTTATTCTATCATGGAACTTGCTAATGATCAACCCCATATGGGTCATTTTTTCATTGTCACAACTTGGTTATAGCCATTCGTGACCATAAGGGAGAGATTCGTATGCGTGTAAGAGGTTATTTGAGAGGTGTGTTGACCCAATGTTTGGAACTTGCATCGTTGTGGGACCATAGGAAAATTCCAATGAGGATTGTAGTACTACGTTGGAGAGTGATTAGCAAGAATTGGGGTCTGCTTGTTGCATCTAGCAGGATGAGTTTTGAAAACTGTGTGACCAAGAATGAGAATGGAGGTGAGTTCTGTCTTCTAGTGTGGCTGAGTTGCTATGTAAAATTATGATATTGTAAAAGACTTTGGCTCATGTTGACAAAGTCTATTAGAAGCTCGATATTGCAAGGCTGAGCTTTCTTCCACTAAGGCTTTGCTAGCGGAGTGGTAATATAAATACGATGCACAACTGGCTCTGAAACTTAGAATGGAGGATCGAACGAGTAGCTTATTGAGAAAAACCAAAGCTTGGTTGTGGTAGATCGTGAGATGGGCCGGGGTCTTGATTCTTCCCTGCCATCCTTCTCGAGGGATGTCCACAATATACCTGCCAGGTTCTCTAACCATAGTTTGATCCCATCATATCTAGATATTCAAGATGATGTTAATGATAATTTAAAGAGGTTTCAGGAAGAAAATGATGCTTTGCAGTAGAGGGTGTCTCAATATCACAATACCATAGCGTTCATGAGTTTTTAACTTTTATTGAGATGAGTATGTTCTAATTTAAGATTGCAAATTCTACCATCAACAAAAGTGGATAGGTTGCATCAGTTAAATCAAAGAGAGAATTCTTCTTATGGGTACATAGAGCACCTGTTTGGGCAATGCGAGGAGAATAAAATATAGTTAAAGTGATGAAGAAAATGTACCTTAGAAGATTTTCACCACTAATGTGTATCTTATTTATGTGTAATTTGGTGTCAGAGATATTGAACTTTCCTTTTCTTGTCATTCAGTATGGTTATTCATTGTGAGGAAGCTTCCCTTGTTGGTAGTTATTCTTCCCAAGTAAAATAAAAGGGTGTAGACCTTTGTTTTTGCGAAGCCGAAGGTTATTTTCCTGCTTAAGTCGCCAAGTGGAGTGATGCCTGTATTTTGTGAAGCAACAAGTGATTTTCCCTCTTAAGTTGTTGGGTGAGGCTATGCCCGTATTTTTCAAAGGTGCGGGTGATTTTACTGGTTAAGTCGCGGGGTGGGGCTTTGCCTGTATTTTTTTGAAGCTACATGTGATTTTCCTGCTTAAGTCGTGGGGTGGCTATGTGATGTGCACCATTATGCATGCATTAGCTGATGCATTTAACACATTTTTTAAATCATTTTTTGGTTGATTGCTAGTTTTATTTAGGTTTGCACGACAAGGATTTAAATGGTCATTATTGGTTTTCTTGTCTAAATCCCGAGTTTCGTAGACTTAATTGAAGCTAATGGACACTTTTTATTCACGGGAACGTAGATATCCATCTTTGATCTCATTAGTAGGTTGATCGTGAGTATTTTTCATTATCTTTTGTAGAAGGCCATCTGCGAGGGTGGTAGTAGATATTTGAAAGCTATTTACAAGGATGGTAGTAGATTGAAGGCCACAGAATTTAAAGCATGGTAGTAGATGGAAATGGGACCAAGAAAGGAGGATTCAAAGTTCAAGAAGGCCAAGGAAGAAACAGAGGGATCATTTTTTGAGGTTGCACAGAGTTCTGGGAAATATCCGAGAAGAATCAGCCCTTGAGGGTCTCACCATTGGATTTTTCTTCTCGAGTGCTATAAAATCGACTACAAGAACTCCAAATCACACCAACGGTTCACCCGTAGTGGAGCAAAGAAGTTAGCCAAGTGAATCAGCTACGGCCGGCGCGGACAGCACAAGCCTGGGACGAGGCCAAAGCTAGCCCGACCCGTACCACTTGACATGGGCCATGT
Organism: Rubia tinctorum; assembly: GCA_032355605.1. Classification (NCBI taxonomy): domain Eukaryota; kingdom Viridiplantae; phylum Streptophyta; class Magnoliopsida; order Gentianales; family Rubiaceae; genus Rubia; species Rubia tinctorum. The sequence goes on along the minus strand of JAULKM010101516.1, from coordinate 6,112 downwards.
CAATTTCCAGCACGAGGGTCTCCGTTTTGGCTGGCCGTGTACTCCAAGTTACCTTTTCACTTCAAAATTTGGCTAAGTGTGGGAGTTGAACATTCTGTTTAACCCGGTCGGCGCCATTTCAAGTCAAAAATGCCAAAATGAGTCGATAGAGTGTGAAGAATAACATAGGGCACACTGAGGTAGTATGCAAAATGAAGTTCTAGTCAACGGGATAGATCGGAAGGAGTAAAATACAGAGCCGGCCGACAGCCTACACTGGTTGACATGGGACGAACCGACATGAGAGGGAATGACCCATGCCAAAACTGGTCCCCCAACTGGCACGGGCCGTGTCACGAGCCACCCCCGTGCCAATTTTAGCTGCTGGGGTTTTTGGCCATTTTGGGCCTATTTTTAGGCTCAATTCCCTGTTACTATATATATATGGACCTTTGTCTACTAGGATTTAAGTTTGAGGCTCATTTTTAGATCTCAAGAATAGGCTAGGGAGAAAAACACTCCTCCTTCTCTCTAGCATATTTTCTTTTCATCTTTTTATTTTTCTTTGGCCCAAAGGTGTTGAATCCAATGAAATACTTGGGTTTAATGCTTAGGGAGTAGAAATATTACTTGGGGATAATATTTACATTCATATGTTAATGTTTATTTTGTGAGATTTCTATATCTATCTATTTATATATGTTTTGTGTTTTCTCGTGAATTGCATGATTGTCACACTTTGTTGGCTCACAACTAAGTCTACTTTCATGTTGGTGAACTATTTCTACCCCCCAGTTAAGGAAACCTAGATGCACTTGGGGCGACGGTAGTCCGGAATTGGGCATGTGCACGAAGGTTACTGTTGTTAGTCGTCACGATCGACCATGCTCTAGTTAGTCGGCCAAAGAGGTCTGAAGGGTTGCAGGTAGAGATAGATTAGGTAGCGAAATAGGATAATTTTGTTGATCCTAGAGCCATCAATAAGATGGCTACTTTCTTTGTCTTTGTAGGCTAGGGGTAGTTCATTCGTGGTGTTCAGCCCAGGACTTAATTGCACGGAGGAGAATCAGACCTGCGCAATGAGCCATAGTTGTTGTTGCACTCTCTTATTTGTAGAGGCGAGGCTGATGGAAGATTTTATACGCGCACTTCTATGTGACAGATAGGGGGAAGTTTTGACCATTGCCCGCACCACGTGTCACACACACTAGAATAGGGTTTAGTTCTTATATTTGATGAAATCGATGATCGAAATAAAATTGACCATGTTACGCAAATATTCCATGAGTGTTATTTTACATTGTTAATTCTCGTGATCAATTGCATGCCAGTAGTTATTAGTACAAACTCCCCCAATGACTATTTTCACAACATTGTTTATTCCTAAAACGTGGTCGGATTGACGACCCAACCACGGTTGTGTTTAGTTTCTTATTATATTCCTAAAATCTCTGCTGATGATCCCGATACTTGTCACTAACTACCATTCTTGGTAGTATAGTAGTAGGAGCGGGAGCAACATTTAAATTTTATCTTTGATGGTTCCCTATCGGTTTAGTAGATCTCCCGTGAAAAGGTTAATTATTACCGATGTCAGGAGAGGGCGGGTCACTATGTACACAATTTTTTGAATTTAGAATGACAATTTTTCATTTATGTATATACAACCACAATCATTTCATGTCGTGAGCCTTTTTAGGTGCTCTTGGTAAACGATAATATCGAGACCTTTGTACAATACGTCCATTTAGGAACCCTAGATTTACATGTGGTATTTACTAAGGTTAATTACGTGGCACTTATTGGGGATAGATGAATCATCCATTCAGGTGAGAGAGTAACTGTTAGACTTGTGTGCCGTTGTTCCCTTGTACGGTCTCTTCCATGTTGGGCAAAATTTATCTGTCTTTTAAAGCCAACATGGCTTTGTTTTTCTTTAGGACTAGGTCTCCTACTTTGATGGTTGCTGCTTAGACCTTGTCATTGTATGAATTTTCCGTTTGTTGCTTATATTTAGCTTCTCTGATGTTTGGAATTTGGCGGCGTTCCTCCATGATATCTAAGTTTGCACTTAGATTGTCCTAATTTTCTGCTTCACTGTATGCTATTGCTCTTGGGCTGGGGATAACTACTCCAATACGACTTCTTCATGGCCAAAAGTTAGGTTGAATGGTGTCTCCGGTGTGGATGTCCTTGGTGTTGTCGTATATGCCCATAGTGCAATAGGCAATTCTTCTACCCAGCTTGTTTGCTTTCCTCCAGACATTTTTGGATTCTTCAGATGATGGTCTGGTTAGTGACCTCTACTTAACCGTTAGCTTGAGGGTGTGTGACAGAAATGAACTTTTGGAGTATTCTTAGCTACACCATTCATTAAATGCCCTTCTTCAGAACTATGTACCATTGACTAAAATAATTGTCTTAGGCATACCAAAGCGACATACTATGTTTTGCCAGATAAATAACATAGCTGCTTTGGCTATGATCATATTTAGCAGTTTTGTCCCTACCCACTTAGTGAAGCAATCTACCATGATTATGAGCACCGAACGATCTTGGTGGGCATGGTCCCATGATGTCTGTTCCCCATTTGTCAAATGGCTATGCACTGTATACTCTTGTCATCTCGAATTATGAATTCCACTGAATTGTCGTATTTTTTTTACATCTGATGTGTTTCTGGACAAACGTGTGGACGTTGAGGAATATTGTTGGCTAATACTATCTTGCTCTTAATTTTTTTGCCAATGTTCTTTCTCCCTGGTCCGAGCCGCACCAGCCTTCATGTATATCCCTGATGATTGATGCTGCTTTGTGAGGTCCAACACACCATAGCCATGGTGTAAGGTAACCTTTTTAGCACATGATATTATTGGAGTAGCAGTATGAAAGGGCTTTGAGCTCTATCTTTCGTGCTTCTGCCCTATCCTGGGGTAAATGGTTTTTTCGAAGAAACTCTATGATAGGATTCATCCTGCCTTTGTCACCCTCTTGCAGTTGTGCTACTATTGTAGGTGTCGTGTTGCAATTTGGGATCAATTCGACCAAGACATCTTTTTTATTCTGAAGTGAGCTGAAGCCCAAAGTTGCTAACTTTCTGAGAACATTCACCCTTGTGTTTTATGAGCGAGGTATGTGCTATATCTTGAGGTATTAAAACTTGCGTATGAGCTATTTCGTCATGTTCAGATTCTTAATCAACTTTCTTTCCTTGACTATGTAATCACCGAGTACCTACTGGACGATAATATGTGAATCACTGTGAATGCAAATGCTATACCCATTATTGAGGCTAGATCTAGTCCCCATATGAGTGCTTTATACTCAGCTTCGTTGTCTGTTAAAGAGAACTGGAATTCGATTGTGTATATATTGTGTTCGTCTCCTTCTGGGCTGATCAGTAGGAACCCTTCTCCACACCCTTCTTTGCATAATTCTCCATGGATGAATAAGGTCTGCGCACTATGAGTTACTTTCTATTTTCCTTTTTAACTGACTGGCTTGTCCTTTTTCGCTAACTATGGATGTATCTCATCGGCCATGTCTGCTAGAAAATTTGTTTGGTCTAGTGCATTGATCAATGTTCTTGGGCTAAATAATATTTTGTGTTCTCCCGACTTGATGACCCATTTTGTTATCTGACCCGATGCTTCAAGATTATTGAGAATCTGTTTGATTGGTTGTTCTTTGTAGACCACAATCTTGTAAGCCTGAAAGTAAGGTCAAAGTCTTCTAGCATAGTTGATTAGGGCTATGATGAGTTTCTCCATGGATGAGTAATTCTTTTTCTGATGCTTGAAGGTTTCTGCTGATGTAATATACTGGTATTTGGCCACTTGGATGGGTTCTTGCCTTACCGGGATAGAACTCACGACATGCGTTGAAACTGCCAAGTATAAGTATGGAGTTTCAACTGCCTTGGATGGTAATAACAACAGTTAATGTTGTAGTTAAGATTTGAAATTGACTTAAGCTTTTTAGTAATCCTCTGTACAGGCAAATTTGGATGCTTTACTCAGTACGTCGAAGAATGACATGAAGCAGTTGAGAGCACCTAGTGAGTATTTGAACTTCTTTGATGGTTTAGGGGGTGGTAGCAACTGGATCTCTTGTACTTTTGTGGATTGGCTTCAATACCAGTCGAGGAGCTTTAAGCCCCTGGAATTTTCTAGCTCCTACACCAACGATACATTTTTTTGGGGTTAAGTTTCCTTCTAATGCCTTGTAGTGTTAGTGGTGTCTCTTCTAGATCATTTGGGAATTCCTGGAGGTTTTTGCTCATGATAACTATATCATTCACATAGATTTCTATGTTGCACCTGAATTGGTGTGAAAATTCCTTGTCAACTGTTTCCTGTAACGTAGCTCTTGAATTTTTCAAACCAAAGGGCATTTTGTCATAGGAAAAAGTTCTGAAACTAGTGATGTAAGTTTTTTTCCCGCATCCTCTGGACTCAATATTATTTAGTGGTATCCTTTATATGCATCCAAGAAGGCCAGAACTTTGTACCCTAAGATAGATTTGACCAATTGGTCTATTTTAAGCAGAGGGTAGAAATATTTTAGATAGTATTTATTGAGATCAGTGTAATCAATACACATTCACCATCCACCATCATTATTTCTCACCATAATGGGGTTAGCTAGCCAGATGGGTTGTACTACTTCTCTCAGTATTCTTGCATGTACCAAGGGAGGAACCTCAGTTTCTATGGCTCTCTGTCAATCATGTGCTGAGATTCTTTGCTTCTGCCTGACTGGCTTGACTATCATGCTGATGTTTGGGTGTTGTGTAGCTATACATGGGTCGAGACATCCCATTTACTGTACGTACTAAGAGAATGAAGTATTGTATGTTTTCAAGAGTCTTACTACCTCTGATTTGATTGCTTGCGGCAGTTTTTGCCCTATTTTGACTTCCCTAGTTCTGTTAAAGTCATTAATTTGAACTGATTCTGTGTCTTTTCCAAGTTATATACTTTTGACTTGGTTTATTATGGGTTCTCTCCTGTTGATGGAATGGACCATGAACTATGCCTCTCTTCTTATGGATCTCATTGCTATGGACAATGCACTTTCTTACTACCTTCTAGTCTCCTCGGACCATCACCACCCCTGCTTCGGTTGATAATTTCATGACTAGGTAGTAAGGAGACTAAATGTTTTGGGTCGCATTCATCCATGATCTGCCTATGATCGCATTAAATGGGCTAGGTGCATCTATTATCGTACTCACTACCAATTACCAAAGAGTAGCAAGTGGTAAGTATGGGGTCGTCCAAAGAGATGCTAGGATTAAAAGGCTAACTACGCAAGACTCACAATTGGGCATCACTCCGATTGTGTGTCAGGAATAGGTAGGGTCGCGACCATGGTTTTGGAGGTGTTTTGTTTATAAAATGTTGAACCTGAAAACAAAAGAATACGCTATGATCGGTATATGATTTTGATCCTAGATTTTATCAAATACAAGACGTATAAACCTAGCCCAATGTCTATGTCACATAATTAGGTTGATAGTAAACACTTCCCAATATCTGTCACACAAAGGTGCCCACGTCAATTCTATGAACACCACCTCCATAATTAGGAAAGTGCGTCAAATAGTCCTACCGTTACTCGCTCCTCATTCCCCTAAAGAGTTGCATTCCGAGCCTCCACTATTAACGCTTTTCCCTAGGCCTATAGAGGCAAAGGAATCAACATCTCATGATGAATCTAGGGTTGAAACGACAATGGTCGCAACACTACAACCCTAGTTGCTACAAGCGGTTAAGTTTTTTCTTTCGGGGTTCATGACCCAGTCGAAATTAGGCATACACTCATGGATTCGGTGCTCACGACTGGGAGGTCGTCGACGTACCTCTCAAAGTTACAATTTATAAGGCCTAAATGCTTACTAAATACAATTAAGTAGATAGTGGCAAGTCGGGGTCATCCACAAAAAAGAGGGATTTTCCTAAGGGTTCATTCATATAGGGGTGGATATAAGACTAGATAAAGATATGTATATATATATATATAAGCATGTAAAGAGGGGTTTTATTGGTTGGTTTTTGATGTGACGACAAATGCATGTGTTTTCCGAAGCATTTAACATCTCTTTTGTTATGTTTTTGTTACAAGATTGCTA